>QLOI01000669.1:0-35491 GCA_003313605.1 Tuber umbilicatum | reverse complement strand
CGAAACCCCCTGACTCTTCAAAGGCTCTACAGCCCAAGAGGTCCATCACCATGAGAGAGAGACACCTTGTCATCAAACGTGATGGCCCCCCCCTCACCTCTACTGCCATCCAGCTCAGAGACAGCATCAACACAGCTCTCTCTGCCACCTACGTCCAGACAGTGTCGCTTGAGGGCGGCAATTTCACTCTCACTACCATGGATAATGTGAAGGCTTCCGTGCTTAACTGTAGGATCTCTTCCTTCCTCCACCTGATCCCTGGAACCACCACCGTCCACTTGGACACCCCAGCCACGTAACTCTTGGTCCGTGACATACCTACACATTACCCCCTGGCCACCATCGCCACTGAGCTCACCACATTCAATACTGGGCTTGCCCTCACACAGCAACCCAGATAGCTTACCTCTGATGACTCCCGCACCTATAAAGCGGCCTCTACCATTGTCATTTCAATCACCAGTTCAAAGGCACCCAGCTTCGTCAACAAGAGGCTATCTGCCTTCTCCTCCACCTACAGGTCTGAACGTCGTTTTCGTTTCAACTCCTTCACCCAGTGCTCAAATTGCCATCGGTTTGGCCACCATAGTACCAAGTGCTCCAACCCATCAACCTGTCGCTGGTGCAGCATCAGACATTCCACTGTGGATCACTCCTACCCCACAGCCACCTGTCATGTTCGCGGTCGCCCTTGCAGTCATCTTACTGTCAGGTGTGTCAACTGTGGAGGACCCCACGACGCCCACTCTACTATCTGCCTTTCCCGCCCCCAGCGCCCTGGTTTGGACCCTGAGGAGGTGGAGGAGGAGGTCAGCATGGTTGGCACTTAACTCAACTGGCGGGTTTGCTGGTTTTGTTTATTTTGTTACTTTTCAGCTGGCATCTTACTGCGCTATTCTAGGCTTGACATCATGGCAGGTTTATTGCCCCGTGATGTTCTTTCGTTTCTAGTCAGGAGTTCGAGTGCTTCCTTTGGTTGGATTTGATTTTCTTTTGACGTCCGGTCCTTTTGTGACTAACCGGGCTGCCCCTGCTGGTTTGTGACGTGGATTTTCACTACTGGTTGTGTTAGTCATCGTTTGCGATGCTTGCAGATATGTTTCCGCTTAGTTGATGGTGGGGTGAAGAGTTTTGAGTTTTGTTGTTTCCTTTATAATTGCGTTGGAATTAAGGCCTTTGGTATGCCATAGCGTGTGCTGCCTGTACGTTTTTGAGCCAGAATCAATAAACATATGATGGAAAAAAAAAANNAAAAAAAAAAAAAAAAAAAAAGCGCGACCGCGGACATGACAGGTAGCTGTAGGGCAAGAGTGATCCACAGTGGAATGTCTGATGGTGCACCAGTGGCAGGTTGCTGGGTTGGAGTACTTGGTACCGTGGTGGCCAAACCAATGACAGTTTGAGCAGTGGGTGAAGGAGTTGAAACGAAGGCGACGTTCAGACCTAAAGGTGAAGGAGAATGCAGAGAGACTCTTGTTGACAAAACTGGGTGCCTTTGGGCCTGTGATTGAAATGACTGTGGTTGAGACCACTTTGCCGGCACGGGAGTCATCAGAGGTAAGCCATCTGGGCTGCTGTGTGATGGCTAGCCCAGTATTAAATGTGGTGAGCTCAGTGGCGATGGTGGCCAGTGGATATTGTGTAGGTAGGCCATGGACCAAGAGGTGCGTGGCTGGGGTGTCCAAATGGATGGTGGTAGTTCCAGGAATCAGGTGGAGGAAGGAAGAGATCCTGCTGTTGAGCGCAGAGACCTTCACATTATCCATGGTAGTAAGAGTAACATTGCCCCCTTCGAGCGACACTGTATGAACGTAGGTGACTGTGAGAGCTGTATTGATGCTGTCTCTGAGCTGGATGGCAGTAGATGTGAGGGAGGAGCCATCGCGTTTGATGACAAGGCGTCTCTCTCTCATGGTGATAGACTTCTTGGGCTGTGGAGCCTTGGAAGGGTCAAGGGGTTTCGCCTCTGTTGCAGCAGGCTATTGAGGGTGGGTGAGTTTCCTCTTCCTGCCTCTCCTTGCAACGGTGGTGCAGGTGGGAGGACCAGAGGAGGGAACAGGTACAGGTGGTGCAGGAGGAGGGGAGGCAGTAGGTGCCTCAGGAGGAGATCCTGAGGCTTGGGGTGGTTGGGGCGGTGAGGGAGCCGTGATGGGGTCAACAGGGCCATTTTGGTCCGTGATGTGGAGGACCTCGATTTCCTCGCGAAGAGCCATGAGCTCCTGAGTGACAGAGTCCACAGCCCTCCTGTATGCAGTGTTGGTTTGGCGAAACACCTGGAGGAGTATGGTCACCTCAGGTGGGGTTTCGAATTCTGGTATTTGTAGTTCCATGGCACACTTCACAAAGAGACTTTGGAAGTAGGTGGGGTCCATGTTGTCGATCTCCTCGCAATACCTTGTGAGGACTGGGAGCTGGGGCTGGGTGTTGCTGCATGGTCACTTTTGAGAGGGAGGTTCTCCAGGAGTGAATGATGGGAAGGTTGGGGGAAGGGAAGTTTCACCACCACCAAGGGGCGTGAACCTAGACCCATAGGAGGGGGGATTTGGGTTGCGCCTCTGGCCCTTTCCTTTTCCCTTGCGGGAGGGACCGGGCGAGGACCACATGGTTGTGGCGTGAAGGCTTTCCCTGTGAGGGGTAAGTGAAGAAGCTGTGAGAAAATGTTTTCAGCCAATGAGAGGAGGCCTTGGCGAAACACTTGGCGTGGTTTTTTCAATCACTGTGGTTGTAACGGAGACGGAACATGGCCATAGCCAGCCCTGCATCCGTGTTCTTATGCCTTAAACAACGAATCCATGTAGATAAAACCAACAAAAAAAAAAAAAAAAAAAAACGTCACGTAGATAGATCTTCACGCAACCATCTAAGCTATTTCCTGTCTCTAGCTTTACAAATATAATGACTTTTACTCTTTAAAAACGCATATCCTTCCTCTCTTTATCCAACAATATATTTAATACTATAAGACTTAAGAGTTAAACGCGACTCTTGAGAATAGTATACGATAATTATAGAATAAGGGATCGCTGCCTGTCGCGAGTTAGCAACGGTAAGACAGATCAATGAGCGATCTTAACAACCTACTACGAATAGTCAAAGGTCTGCAAGAACAGACGCGAGTTGAAGAGACATAGCTACAAGATCATCATGCCCGGCAAATTAAAGTAGCGATGAAGTACTAAGCCTACCAACGCTTCATGAGGATGATGCAGTCATGCCTCTGTGTTGTCCCCAGTGTCTGATGCTGAGTCTGATTATCTCAATATCAGAGAAATGACCGGTATGTTTGTATGTGGATAGCATATTTCAGACTAAGTTCATATGGTAACGGCATGGATAACTTTCGACTGGCAGAGTCTTGCACACCCTGAGGAAGAAAAAGTTATAATAGCTAAATGACCAGAAGCTGGGATATGTATTCAGGGTATTCAAGTGTTCACACTCATGTTGATAAGATAAAAATATCGTGTAGGTACGTAATTAGTATAGGTATTAGATGTACCGGCTGTGGAAACTCATGTGAGATTTACATATAAGAGTTCCTTCCCAGCTATTACGTAGACAGCGACGGAGAAGAGATCTTATTAACTTAACAAGTTGTTACCTACACTTCATACTCTTAGTAGTCTTAACGAACCGAGTATTAGCGATTACAATTAAGCAGCCTTCCTGACCCTACTCCATTACCGAATACCTTAAAACGCTTAACCATTCTCTACCAAGCTCTGCACTGGTTGCCCATAACAGTTGTACATCGCTTCTTTGATTTGCCTAGTGAGATGACCTTGCAGCTACAGTGCCTTGTCAAAAGTGTTCATGAAATCCTTACTAAGCTACCTTGCCAACTTGAAAATCCATACCCAAGTACCAAGTTGATTGCAATGACTGGCTATAACACAATAAAAATTTAAATAATTGGACCATAATTTTAAGTATATCATTTATCTTTCCTCAGTATAGTCTAGAATTTTTAAGAATTTTCTCCTTTTGTACCAATTTACAATATTAGATTCAAATATTTTGTCCATCATTCTTTAAATACTACTAGTATCTTCCTTCAACCATCTTGTATAGCATAATGCCTTTCAGAACCTAGTATCATGGAATGTAAAAGTCTCTAAATGATATGGTAGATATTAGAGAATTTTAAATATTCTATCAAATAATCCAAAACACCAGAGAAAGTTTACTAGAAGTCTTAACATGTAATATTAGGGATAATATATTGACGTTTTTGATTCCTCTGACTACACTATCTACATAATCCAAATACTTTCTTCCAGTTGATTGGATAGCTAAGTATTGGGAAACTTTCAACTGGTTTATGTACTCTTACCACCAGACTTAAATATAAATTAAATTCAGTGTATTTGGACTAATCTAGTACTGTAAATTGGTACAATAGCAGAATTCCTTTTACAAATTTCAACTTATACTGAGGAAAGTTCAACGATATACTTAAATTTATTGTCCAATTATTTAAATTTTTATTGTAGTTGTAGCAGGTCATTGCAATCAACTTTGTACACCGGTATGCATTTTGGCGAGGTTGCTTAGTAACCCTTTCACAAACACTTCTGATGAAGCACTGTATGTCTCCTCAACTTCCATCCATTCTTGGGGACCTATGACTATTTTTAGTCGGTTAACGTGAAGCGCAATATCTTAACTATTGTTTAGTGAGATTTTCTATTCGTCCAGGTACTTCATGTATGGTACACTGGATTCTAGTTGTATGAGCCATACTCACTACCCCTCTCCTATATCCTGCGAACAGCTTCTGCTCAGATGGACGGCGACGAGGTATAAGGTGTTACGGGGAGGCCGCCAATTTCGCGATTGTCGCAGGTAGAAAGCAACTACACATGGTGCTGCAGGCAACGTCTGGGCCCTTTATTGGGGCCAGAGGGGGGTGTTGGAATTGCATATGCCTAACAACCAGGTCCGCGTCTGTGTTAGGCATACGCACATCAGGTCATGAGTCCTATTATCTTTTGCATGATCTGACAGCGAGCCGACCAAAGGCATTTGGTTTTTTCCCATATGATAGACTCTCACCTACATGAAGAAATCCAAAGGAATAATATTGTTCTCTTTGATCAGAAGATAGGAGGCAATTAAGCCAATCTTCTCATATACTAGAATGGATGCATGAAATGTATTTTACTCAGACAAGAGTTAAGAAGATGTAGTTGCAAGGAGATTCTCACTTGGAAATAAGCGAAGCGAGGAAGCACTAAGCCTACCAACTCTAATGATGACAATGCAGTCTGAGTTATGCCTATGCATTAGATACCAAGGTTGGATATTGAAACTGACTCCTTCAATTGTGTTCTTATATAATATGATATATGTTTATTCTTTCATTATTAGTGTTCGTTACGGGGCGGGGCAGGGCCGGTTTTGGACTCCGAGGCCCCGCCGTTACGCGGGGGCAGGGTGAGAATTTTCCCTCCCAGCCCTGCCCTGCCCCCGTCCCGGGCCTGATTGTGCCCCCCGTCGCACCAAAATTTGACAGGGCCCCACCCGGGGTACGGGCGGGGCCAAGAGACTTGGCAGAAAATTGCTAAAAAATAGGCCCCGCCCCGGGCCGTCGTGCGGGGCGGGGCGAGGAATTTGGCCGGGGGCCCGTGTTTTTCGGGGCCCCGCAGGCCCCGTAACGAAGCCTATTCATTATTATGTTCTTATTATCTTTAACCCCTTAAACCTTAATCACCAACTCAACCCTGGCTTGGCATTAAACTTTGTATACCTACTTGTAACACCTTCTTTTCAGCCTTGTGTACGTTTTAAATAGCACGAACCATGATAACAGTCTTAGCAAAACTTTGCTATTAAATTCTTTTCTTATTTTTGTTTTCCTTTCCTATCTTCTTCTCGGCTATGATATTTTCCAACCCTTCCTTTTCTTCCTTCTTATCAATTTTCATTCTTTTACTATCAAGAACTATCCTGTTTTAAAAAAATATGGCATATTTTTATATTGTCTCATGCCGAACAGGCACTTAAACCTATTCCCCAATAGTTCAAGCATGCTCTCTCCAAAACAAAAATCAATACTAAATTCTGATTACACATGGCTCCTCACTTATTATGAATGCCAAAGCCGAGGCATTACTTTTGTACTACGTGTGACAGAATAACCGAAGCCTGATAACAGGGTAACCCCCCGGAACTTGCCTTTCAATTTCCCTCCTATCAACTTGGCCACAAAATACTGGTTTGTTATCGCTAGTAATACTATTATGAATATCAAGACTCTCCCAACCCTTCCCAACCTCCACATCCACCACAACGACCCCGAAATAAACCCTTCCCAACTCTTGAGCCACCCCCAACAAATAACCCTCCAAAAACAACCAACAATGTCCTTCGCAGCAGCAAACAAGCGCCTCCTAAAAGAGTACAAAGCCCTGCTCAAGGAATCCCCGGAAGGCATCGCCGCAGGACCCATCGATGAATCCAACCTCTTCGAATGGGAATGCCTAATCCAAGGCCCGGAGGAGACTCCATTCGAAGGCGGTGTTTTTCCCGCTACGCTCAGTTTTCCAAAGGTACCTATCTACTCACCACGGGCGAAAAGAAAGAAAAGAAAAAAATATTGAAATATAATTGATCTGTACTTGATCGCAAACAAAACAAGAAAAGGGAAAAGGAAAATTCTACTATAGCTAGCTAACCCAGATATGAATAGGACTACCCCCTTAATCCTCCCAAAATGAAATTCACCTGTGAAATGTTCCACCCGAATGTGTACAAGGACGGCACCGTGTGCATCTCTATCCTGCACTCCCCCGGTGACGACCCGAACCAGTATGAGGATGCCAGCGAGCGTTGGTCTCCTATACAGAGTGTGGAGAAGATACTCATCAGCGTCATGAGCATGCTTGCCGAGCCGAACGACGAGAGCGGTGCGAATATTGACGCTTCCAAGATTTGGAGGGATGACCGAAAGGAGTATGAGAAAAGGGTTAGGGCTTGTGCGAGGAGGGCTTTGGGACTTTATTAAAAAAGGTTTCTTTTTTCCCTCGCTGATTCCCTTTTTTATATACTTGTGGGGTTGTTGTGGTAGAGTGGGGAGGAAGAGCGAAGAAGTACTAAGCTGAATGGATGGGGTGTAGCGGGATAAAAGAATTAGGGAGTTTTTTTTTTTCTGGTGGAGGTGTTGGTTATCTGTATATGCTCGATCGGACAATACAATTAATAACAACTCTTCTGCGTCCATCTTCCGTACGCGAGGTAGGAGTGTGGAAAACTTACAGTAAGACCGGCTGAGTCGAATACACTACCCTCCGATGTCACCCTCGTCCTCCATATCCAACACCTCGACATCCCCATCAACCTTATCCTTCATCATACTGATAAACTTCGTCGAGGTAACCAATGGGGCATACATCTCATCGAGCATTGCCCTAGGCCCTAGCTCCGAATCTCTCATTGACACCTTCTGGCACTTAATCCAGCAAATCTCGATGCCAGCCATGTACCAGACCAACCCTCTCTCCCCACCCCAGTTCGCGTAGGCCGCGGAGGCCCTCAGTATAGACCAAGGTGTGAAGCTCGCACCACCCTCCCTGATCCACCTCGCGACGACCGGATCCTGAGCCTGTTCAGGGGGAGGCATGATATCCCGGTAGCGCTGGAGAAAGCTGGGCACCCCAGCCCTAAATTCGTCCGGACCACTGCGCCTCTTGTGGATCCAGTCGGTCCAGGCCTGCTTTAAGAGCGTCAGCTCCTTCGTCAAGTGCCTCAGCGTGATCCACAGCGGACTCGTCACGTCCTTTTGGGCAAATTCGTGCTCCTGCACAAACTGTTCCACGATGTCACCGTCGCGCTGGCCTTCAGATTTTCCGATGTCATCATGGAATGCCTGCTGCTTCTCGCTGACTTTTGTGTCAGCGACTTGGAGCAGCCGATCGATTATGTGAGTGGCTCCCGCGCGAACTCTCGAGCCTTTTTCCTTGTATGCTGGTATGGGCGCCCCGGCGAACTGCTTCCGTATCTCATCGATCTTTTCGGGCCTGAGGCTCATGCCCTGCTTAGGTGCGTCGACGAGTAGTGAACACAGCTTCGCTAGCTTGAGCGCTTCGGGGTCGGCGATGTCATTCCTCTCATAGCAGCGCTTTTCCCAGATAGAAGTGCACTGTCCGAGAAAGTTGTCATTGAAGGAGCTTTGCAGACCTATCTGTAGGAACCGCTTAAAGAAGCCGGGTTGGCTGGGGTCCAGCTCGGAGACCTTCGTTTGCGATTTATTGAACCAAGGGGCCACCATCGCGTCAACTTCGTCGTACGCGGTTGGACTGTTGGTGAACGGTTTCACCAGGCGTTCTTCCCAACACACCCAGGGCTGTTTTGATGAGCATGTTAACTAAGAATTACTGAAAGAAAGCAGAAGGTTACAAACCTTATCGCCGTCGTAATCACCTCCTGACAAAAGTGATGCCAGGCTTTGATCTCCTTGGGTGGAGAAGACGATCACATCCTGCAGCTCCCGAAGGGCCAGAGAATGGTAAGGTTGAATATCAACCGCTTTCACCTAGTTCCGTTAACACACCACATAAAAACCGTGTGAGAATGCCATGACCCACCTTCTGGATGTCTGAGGGAATGTGCGCGGGGTTGCGCGCGACCAATATATCACCGGTAATGACCTGACTCCGCCTCAACGTCTTGGGGTCGAGGAAGCCGTTCGAAAATCTCAGCGAGACTTCACCCTCTCTAAGGGTTCCGGTAGGATCTGCGACACAGAGAAGGGTCGTGGAATGCGGGATCCTAACATGCAACTTTTCCTTCAGGTCCTCGCAATACCTGTCTATCATCACCCTCACATGTTCCATAAGCACCCGGCAAGAACGGACGAGGAAGCCACTCTGCGTCAGGTTAGCCTGAATTGAATAGCTCGGCGCTATATATCTCACAATACATACCTCCAGTAGTAAAATAGCCATCTCATGCTTCGTAGAAGGCATGCTCCCAGTGACCTGGACACCCTTATATGATATTCTCTCCTTCCCTACGCTTCCACGGTCGTATATCCATTTCCTGAGCTCGACAGGCTTATCGATCACCTGGAACAGCTCGTCCAAGTCCTCTTCCAAATGCTCTTCCGTCAGCTCTTTCAACGCCTGGAAGGGCACACCACGATTCTGCAGAATCGGAATCAGCTGGATATTTATGGTCGCGGGTCTAGGCTCGTGAGAAATGTGCAGGATGTCCAAGGTCATCCTAGCCCAATCTTGGTCATCCTCGTAACCTCTGTACTTTAACTGGGAGTCTGTTACTTTTATGGAGATCTCATCTGAGTTCCAGTCAGTGCTAGGGTCAACCATCCAGACTCCTTTTGCTCCACCAAGACGCGCTTGGACTGCCGTAGGAGTCTCGTGCAGGTCAAGAATTCTGCGTATCTCCTGCATAACCTTTGGCGACACAATGGAGCACCCGTCGTTCATAATCTCGCCAGTTGTGGACTTCTTATCCGGCACTATCTCAACCTGAGGGGGTTCGAATTTGAAGGAGGGCACCGCGGTTGAGAATCCTTTCCTACGTTAGCATCATCAGTGCCAGTGGGAGTCGCAACACTTACCCAAGCTTATCCTAGACCAGAACTTGGGGATGGTGACATGCTCGTTTCCCTCCAAAGGGATATGCCACTCGAGCAAGTCCTCCACACTCATCTCCCGCCTAATCTTTCTATCCAGTCCGCGAAACCCCAGCTTCGCCATCTCATCCCTGTCATCCCCGATACCCACACCTGAAGTGGCGAACAGGACAGCCTGGGTAAACGTTTCATTGATCCAGGTCTTCTCATCTTCTAGGGACCTCTTCCGCGACTTTCCCTCCTTCGCGTAGAAGCACCTCCACTTCCGATTAGCCAGCTCGATCTCCTGATTGACTAGCCAGTCTTCAACCCTCCGCGCCACCATGCCTCCGCGGATTGAGCCACCCTGACCACGGCTGGTCATATCCGGCAGGCGCAGGGTCAAGAACCTATCTGACCCGAATCGATTGAAAAACCTATTTCCAGTGGATCTGCTCAAAGGGTTCAATTGGATATCGAAAGCGATATCCTCCAGCTTTCGCGCCTTCGGATCCTTTAACGAGACCCTGCCGGACATGTACAATCTGTCCATCCAGCCTGATCGACCCTTATACCCCCTCCATGTCGACTCTGAGCTCTTTTCTAACATGGCGGCCCCGGGACAGTACCGTTTCATGATCCCTAATACCTCGGCGTAAGTGTTTGCTGTGAACAAATCATCACAGTAACTATGGATGCTGTCGGAAACATCACCATTGGCGGGGAATACGCCATTGCTTAAAGCTACTCGGGTCGCCTCGTACTGGACCTGGAAGGGTAGTGTGTGCAGGGGATGCTCGATGTCCCTCAATGGCTCGTTTGCCCGCCCCTTGCTCAATGCCTCTTCTTCCGATCCTAGTGGACAAAGACCTCCACACATTAGTAAGCAAGATGGAAACTCATCGAGTGACAAGATATGATGAACGCGAACTGTCAATTATGCGGGAAAACTTACTCAACATCTCCGCTTCAAAAGCAGCATCCACCCCGAACTCAGAATCTTCATCTATCCCTTCCCCCCCTCCTTCACCTTCCCCATCAACTCTGCCCTCCTCATAGCCTCGCTCACTTGGACCAGGACTGGGTCGTTGCGGGGCATCAGGAACCATCTGGGGAGATGCCTTTGTCCAGCTGGCACCCCTATCACTCATTCCATCAGGAGATTGTTCTGCCTCCTGTTGTGCCGCGAAACCCCAATGAACGTCCCCAGTCTCCTCCGCAGCCTGTAGCAATTCTGGCCCCAATGGCTTCTCGTCGAAGAACCCAACGAGCTCGGCCCTTTCCCGCTCTTCTCGTTCGCTGGTTTCCGAAGCCACGACGGATTGCGGGACAGGCGAGAGGGGCGTGTGCCGAAAGCTTTCCGCCTGTCGGAGGGCCGTCGGTTTCTGCTTCCTGTGCGGCGGCTGTGCCTGAGGCCCCCGGGTAATCTTTTCCCGCGGATAGGAAGGTTCGTCTTCAAGCTCGTCGATATCCGTCCGATCATCTTCCGTCGCGTTATCGGTTCCCTGGCCCTGTGAGCCGTACCGATCGGTGTCACTATACGAGACTGGCTTTTCCTTGCCGTCGTAGAAGCCGTCGTAATCGGTGATGTCCGACCGGAAAGTGCCGTTTTTCTGGGAAGAGAAGCTCCCTGCCGTGATGGACTTCGTAAACACACTCGACGCAAACGAGCTTGGTGCCGAACTGCTCGCCGCACTACTGAGTGAGCGCTGAAATGGGTCACCGTAACCGTCCGAAGTATGCGAGTAACCACTCCTATGCACCGGTTTGACTGGCACGCGGATCTCCTTTCTCCGCCCCTGGCTGAGCAATATCGGGCGCTTTTCATGGCCCTTCGAACTGGAAACCCTACAATTGGATGCACCGTACTCGTCTTCGAGTTCTGTGGACACAGCTTTGCCCTTCCACTTGGGTTCGGCCACTGACGAACTCGCCGAGTAAAAGGTGCCATCCGAGTCTGGTTCGGTGCCATCATCCTCGTAAACAACTACAGGCCGAACCTGCCTTTGAACGGTAGGTAGCAGCGGTTCCGATTGCCCGCCTCTTCGCCCCCTCGATTGCCCCTGTACTTCCTCCCTTAACAATGGAGGGGGCAGCGGAGCTCGTGCCCTAGCAAATCTCCTTTCCTTCTCCTCTTGCCGTAGCCGCCCCCGTTCCTCCTCCCGTATCATATGGCGAAGTCGATACTCGCGCTCTTTCTCTTCTTCCTTTTCACGTCTCTCCCACTCCCGCCGCAGAGCTTCTTGCCCATTCTCCGCCGCCTCCATCCCATACCTGTGCTGAGCCTGTTCAGCCCGTTGCACCCTTTTCGGTTTCGCCAACTCGTACTGGCCCTTCCGATTCCTTGGCCGCTCGGGAGAACGCGGTTCCCCTCCCGGGATCATTTCCGTCGGCGACAAATTTTTTCGCTGTTCCTGTCGCTGGCTATGCCATTGGTGCGGCGTGCCCTGTACCATATCGGGGTTCGTTCGTTCCCTAGGTGCGGCCAGTGACTCCATAGAGATTACCTCCACACATCTATTCTTCCCTCGCCCCTTGAAGACGATGTCCTCCCTGCTCCGGTTAGACCCGAGATTCAATGTCGCTAAATCTTGGGTAACCTTCCGCGCTTCATACCTGTCATCAGATGGCCAAGCGTTTGGTTCCTCCATGGGATAATCGCCAGAGCCGATGCCGAACAGACCGACGACTGACTCATCTCTGTCCCGGAATTCCGCCAGCTTCTCATCCAGGATGGTCTCGTACGTCTTCTCCAGCTCGACCCTAACGTCGACACTAGGCTTCCGGTCCCTAGGTATCCCTCGCTCCTTTACAACCTGGCCAAGAAGGCGAAAGGAATCATCGACCTCCTTCAACGAAAACTCAAGCAAAGCGTCCAGCTTTTGTATCCATGGGCTAGTTACTGGGCCACCAGAACGGATACCGCTCCCGTTCGGCCGGGGTTGTTTCGAATGGGTATGAAAGCCGTACGCCTTGTTTAATTTGCGCAGCCTCCTGCCGAGCTCAGTGTCACTAGGCTCCTCTTGAGGGTTCATTCGGACCATTGCTGATGGCCCCCTCGGTATGGTTACGGGCGCAAGCTGGGCTCTTGAAGGGGTCATTTATAAAGTGGTGATACTCTTATTAAGAAGATTAAAAAGAAGATCCTTCTCGGTCAGTGAATAGTGAGCGGGCGGGGTACTAGCGGAAAAACATGATGGAGGGATATAAAGGTATTTTATATAGTTCAAACTGTCGGCCTAAAAACTCACACCGATAATGTGATACAAGAGAAATGGGAGAGGGGTGGGAGGGGATAGGGTGAAGGGAACTGTACAGAAGAAACCGGAAATGGGAAATAGGGAAATAGGAGGAAATAGGCATTCAAAGACGCTCACTCACATAAACGCTATTGGCAGTAACTTGCAGGAGGAAAAAGACAAGGCCTTCAGTAAGTTATTTCAGGCTGCTATGATTGTACTCTGTACTACCGGAAGTCGGTAAAAATAAATAAAAATAAAAATAAAAATAAAAATGCTTCCTTTGAACAAAACTGAAAAAGAGTAGCAATCACAGCTAGAAAACAGACATGAGAAGAATTAGAGGGGGGGAGGGTTCTAAATGAATTGGGTGGAGTGGGGGGAAATTGCGGGTTGTGGGTTGTACTCGTACAGTAACTAAAGAGAAAGAATTGAACTGTGCGGGCAGACGCGTCTCTTTTCTACCCCACCGATAAAGGATTCTTGGGAGAACGCGTTTTCCCTCCTCCTCCTCCTCGGACACTCTTGATATCCTTCCACTCTCACACTTGTTCGGGGGGGGGGAGGTATGTCATGCATCTCCCCCCTCCCCAAAGGAAGAACGGTTCAATTCGCTTCAACCCGCTCACCCCTCCCCCCATCCCTCCTTCTTCAACTACTCGAGTACTCGTACTCGGACACCTCACTCCCCCTCCCTTCACTTCCGTGCACTTTCGTGCTTCTAAACAAGGATCATAATTTATGCCTTTCCCTTCCCACCGCCAAGGCCACTTTAGCGCAGACCACCGATACTCGAGCATCGGTACGAGTACGGTAAAGTGCTAAAGTACTACAATACCGAGCTTTTGACTAAATACCGAGCGAGCACTCACACGGAGTTTCACTAGCGGATTTCCCAAAGGGGTTATTTGTTTACAATGATTCTTGCCCCTTTCTCCACGAACGAGTGACCAACTTCCTCCCCCCCCCCCGCGCATACTACTCGAGTACGAGTACATGTGGTATGCCGGTTCGGCGATACCAGGATCAGAGATTACTGTAGACTGAACCCCCCCCTCCCCGCGTAAAGTGGTTACAGGGGGAATTCAACGAACGCGTTGAGTGGTTTCTTTCTGTCGCGCCATTTGCGAATACACATTTGTCTCGTGTGCGCACTGTGCGTCCCTGTGTGTCATTTGTGACGGTGCCAGGTGAAGAGTCTAGCACTACCGGCATGATACAATTCCTAGTACAGTACAAGGAGACTATCACCTACAAGTATGTGGCAGTCTGCGCTTCTACTCGTAGTCGCAACAGCAGCAGACATAGCGAGCATGGCACGAGTACAAGTACTATCGGCACCCGCCAGTCGTTGTGCAGCACTCGTACAGTACAGGACAGAGTACCGGAAAAATGAAAACAAAAAGAGCAAAGTCGGGAAATAAGGTTTATGGTTGACACGATATTATGATGGAGAGGGCCTTAATTCCAACAACCCTCGTACTGAGCGGTACAGTACTCGAGTACCGAGGAGTCACAGAGGTAGACTGGGGCAAAAAATGAAGCGGAAGGGAGATCAGAAAGGAAGGAAGAACGAGAATAAAAATAGATAAAAAAAGTTTGAGAACTCGAACAGAGTATTGCGACGAAAAGAGGATAAATGGACAAAAATAATTACTGGTGCAGCATTAATCTTGGATTAGACTATTTTTGTGAATGGTTGATCGCACTGTGGCCCCCTTAATAAGGCGCCGGAAATAGTACTAAGGATATCAGGGTAAGTCCACGAACGGCAGGGCTTATTCAGCCAACAGTAAAGCACAAAACGTCCGAGGAATTTGCCAGTTTTCAATCCACCCCATCTAGTGCACGCACTATTATTCCAAACCTTACTGATCGCGGACTACCCCTGGTATCCGAGTACTCGAGTACTCGTATCATACTAGTACATCTAACAGTACTGTACTACCTCTAGAACTGCGGTACCATCCTCTCCACCTCTGCACAGATAACATTACCCCACCGCTCATTTCCTCACCCAAAACCATGCGCATCACAACCTCTCACTCGAGCCCATCATTAGAAGCACTAAAGCGAAACGAATCAAAATACCTGCACCAAACCACCGATTGGGCAAGAGCACCATGTAGCCTAGGGCTCGAGTGCCGGTATCCCCCCCTCCCCCACCGCTTAGAGACAAATGAAATAAAAAAGTAAAGTATAAATCAATAAAAAGGAAAAAAGGCTACTGCGCTGTTCGCCGCTCCCTCCTCCCCAAAAAGCAAAAGGAGAAAGGGAGGGGGAAAAAGAAAAAACCGTGTGTTCGGATATTTTCCTTTACTTGCAACCTGTTCGCGGGCATGATGCTTATGACGGAAAGGAGTATGTACATGTACGGTATCACACACAAAACGCACGCCTTAAGCTTTTCTACCCCGCTCGTCGAGGAGAGTATCTCGAGCGCCCCTCCCTAACCCTTACGGAGCGACGACCTTCTTGTAGGCAGTCTGCGATGGCCGGTCGAGGTTTGGGACACTTTCCTCATCGTTAGGGGTTATGGAATACCGTAAGGGGATGATTATCAGGAGGACAGGACGAGTATGTACTGTGCAGGATGATTGTTGTATCATGCGGTGGGACCTGCTCATATTTTGTACCACGGCACAGCACAGTAGCCCACCGTAAGGCTTACTCACTTAAAAAGTTGTAAGTGAGCAATTAACTTAAGAGAATAAATTTATAAGCTTGATTCATTTCTGGATACGATGAGATATGGTAGTAAGAAGATATGGCCTAAGAATCTTTAGGGCACTATATCTGCCCTCCTAAGTTAAGCCCTCCATCAGCAACGGCCGAACCAAATGACAGATTGATTCTCTTTCATTGAACAGCCGCTGCCCTTTTCCTGCCTCGTGCATCCCATGTACGCGAGTACAGTACATGCAGGCACCCGGTATACCCTTGCACGAGGCAGCAGGACTGTGTGACAGTCACACTGGTTCACTCGAGCACGCTACCGTACAAGTATCATTATCCCTACACATACTCATCTCTTCAAGCATACAGATTTAAGGCTCCCCGCGGCAACCAGAGAAGACGCCCCGGTCTACCATACCTCACCGTACCCTGCATTATACCGTACCATATGGTCCATACCTACAAGTACCACCCGACACCCCCCCCCGACGAAAAAGAAAAAAAAGACCTCCGGACCGGATTTAGGAGTATCCGGTTCTAGGTTCCCAAACACAAGGATCAAATATTTGTATGTATGTATCATACTCGTATCAAATAGCAAGCTATCTGCGCACATCTGAGCCCCCCACTTTGAGCCGAGACTCGGGTAAGCATTCTGGTACTAATTGCCGGATTCTTGGAGAGATCTCCAGCTTTCAACCCGTTTCGTCCTCAGTCGCGGCGATGACTCTCATCCCCCCCAAAAAAATGGCGCCTCAGTTTGTCGTAACTAAGCATAACCTGCCTTACAGCAGGTGGTTCGGGGATCAATTGGTGTGTCTTATGTTGCAGTGGTCTGGAGCGTGTGGTGGGCCCGATTCTGATGGGAGGGTGGGGGGAAATAGGAGTTGCACTTTTGGGCCTAACTCGCGGTCCTCTCTCCGTTTTGTCAGGCAAACTTGCCGCCACAGCGATGCAGTTAAAGGGTATTTTTTGCGGGTGGTTTACTTTAGAAAGTGCATGTTGAGTTGGGGGGGGAAACAAAAAACAAAAAAAAAGGCACGGTACTGTACGAGTACAGTACAGTACCCGTACTTGAATCCATGTCCCTACAAGTGCCGGTCCGATACCAGTGCGTCGCAGGACTCGACCGAGCACCGGTACCCGAAATTGGGCGATGTTTTCCAAGCACCACCGGTATCGTATGACAGCAAGACCTAAGCCAAGTTTTGGCGGCACGCGATAGCGGCGGTGTTCACGAACGTCGTTCAATTAGAGCACTTCCACCAATAGACTTCGATTATCGTGCGGTAACACCCCACCACCCCAGCTCCCCACCCACACTCCCACCAACCGGCATACCGTGCCGTATGGTGAGGGACATCGGCACCCGGGTAGATGGATACCGGTATTAGGGAAATCCCGCCAAAAAGTACCCAGACACCCTGAACCTGCTGGCACAACGCTACCATTGTTTATATTCATGAAACTCTACACAACTGTACAGTAATGGAACTCGCACCTACTCGTCGTGTCGTGACGTTTGTGAAATGGACCGGGCTTGCATGGTGGCGCACAGGGGGGCATTTTGGGCGAGAGTGAATCTGAATAGGCCTAGTAAAATAGTTAGTGTACACTACAGTATTATTAAGATAAAAAAGTAAAAATAGGAGAATTCATAAGGTATACATCGTGCCCAGTTGATTTAGTAAATATCAACAACACGATAATTCATCCAAAATGTCAACACCATGAGGCCGAACAACATCAATGGCAAAGCGGGGTCAAATCGTCGGATACTCTATGCTAGAAGGGTCACAAAAGATGAGTTTAGCAGATATTTCAGCAAAAACGGGCGTGCTAATAAGTACCTGCTCAAATATCATCAGAACAGCACGTGAGCGAGCAATCGAAAACCAAAATCCTGATCTCTGCACCGACGAAAACCTTTCCCCACTGCCAAACTCAACAAAAGGTTGTAACGAGGCCTTAACACAGGCACAGAAAGAACATTTGGTAGAAGTTACTCTGCAGGATGCAGACCATTGTCATATGACCTTTACACAGTTGGCAGAAGCAGGTACTAGAATCAAACTTTTTTTTTTTTTTTTTTAATTTACAATTTAGATTTGAACATGTAACTAATAATTTTTATTTTTTAATAAAAAGCGGAACTGAATGTAAGCAGGCAAACAGTTTCCAAAGTGCTACGTGAAAATAAAATATATCACCGAAAGCCAGTCCGAAAACCAACCCTTAGCCCAGAATAAAAGGCAAGACGACTTGCCTTTTGTTATCAGTATCAAAATTATGACTGGAGGAACATCATCTTCACAGATGAGTCCTATTTCGAAACCGGAAACCTGTGATCCCGCCAAGCCGGTGGGGTTCTCCGCCGGGCTGGTGAGGCCTACCGGCCACAAAGTATTGACCGCAAGTTTGCTCAGGGAGCAACAGTTATGTTTTGGGGTGCAATCCTCCATGGAAAAGCTGGTATGTATGAGTACATTTTGATTATCTACTTTTTGTAATTTAATCTTTATATTTTTATATTTAAAGTGATTGTTTATTACTACTTTTACAGTTTAATTAATTTTGTTTCTAATATGTACATAATGTTTAATACTAATAAATTATTTAATATATACTAGGCAATGAACTTCCATATCATATGTACAGTACCCCGTATGAGACAGCCAACCAACGGAAACAAGCTATTCTTGCTCTTCAATGAGAGTATCAATTAGAGCTGGCAGCAAATCTTAATGCCAGCTCTATTGGATTGCTGATCCCATATCCAGATCCCGTACTGAAAACCCGAAAGGTGCATAGAAAATGGGGTATCGACTGTTACATTTACCGTGAACAAATTCTTAACCCCCTTCTCTATCCATTTACCAGCCGGGTAGAAGCTGAGTTTCCGGAGAGGAATATTGTGATAATGGAGGACAATGCTCCAGCACATGTCCACCATTATCACAATATTCCTCGTGAACAGCTTGGGTTTACAAAACTCATTTGGCCAGCTAACTGTCCAGATTTGAATCCAATTGAGACAATCTGGACAGAGTTAAAGGACATTTTACAAGATAAAATTGGTGCACGAATGACTGCATGACAGATTCGCATTGTTCTTGAAGAGGTAACTTGAAAATCTATTTTGTATTATTTTCTATCTAATACTATTCTAGGCTTGGAACAACTACCCGCAAGAAAGAATCAATCATCATATTGACTCTACGCCTCAACAGATAGCAGCTTGTATTGAGGATCAAGTAGGAAACAATTTTAACTTTTAATGTTTAATTTCTATAATAATTATAATGTATACTAGTAATAAATTATCCCTGTGGCATTGCTATTTATTCCAAATTGATTCCTTTTCGAGCGCTTTTGTGGCTCCGTGCATGTCCCTCGACACCCCCTGCAAGCTCGGTCCATTTCACAAACGTCACGACACGACGAGTATACCGTAAATTCTCGTTAAATCCACCATCAAGGGCTTGGCGCACTTGTAGGTGTGTGCGCAACAGGAATCACCATACTAAGCCACAATGGGCTTAGCAAAGTAGGTTAATAAAATTGTGAAAACGAGTTAATGAGATCTACCAAGTTCAGCCTACCCAAGCTATACCTCGTCAAGAAAGCACCATTCCTTCTTGGGGTGTTTTATCTCAGATCACCGATGGTGGATTTAACGAGAGTTTATCGTATAGGCATCGGTACATGCCAGAAGGTGCCAATGGATAGTAGCTAGAGAAACCGAGTCCAGGGTGTATTGGGAGATTCTTATGGAAAGATGGATCCCAAGGATGTGACCACACTGAACGTGTTCAAACACAAAAGTAAGAGAAAAATTGCAAGAAATGTAGTGGTAAAACTTAATATTATTAAGCTGCAGCTGTACTCAATAGGTTCTTGAGAGGTTGGTTGTTTGTCTTAGGAAAAGAGGTCTCGCATATACTTAAGATGAATCATACAATGCCAGCTCCTCTCTATTATTCCTATGTCCTAGCCTTTATGAGCAATCATGTTCCCTTCAGGTCTATTTAGGCAAACCTCAAACTAATAGAGGTTCCACTAGCTTAACTATTATTTACCTGGATACAAAGTTCTTGCATCTGTATATCAATTACACCTGCAGGAGGAAATCACTTAATATTGTTGAATTGTTAGTAAAGGACTGACAAGTTTGTAGGCAATATAATTAGTTATTAAACTCATTTTCCCATACATTATCTATGAAAGTTATATAGACTATTCAACTACTACTGATTCGCCATACAAGTCTAAGGTCTTCTACTGTCTTTGACATAATAGCTTGATCTATAGGCTTCTTTGGAGAAATTCTGATATCATCAACCTTAACAGGTGCTACCTGCAACCAATGCCCTCAAGACATTAGACCTGAGTCAAGACCACCGTAGTCCAAAGTTTTAAACAACCCTCGGAGCTTGGTTAGGCAAATAGTGAATACACTACTGAATTCAGCCTTGATACATGTTGTAACTGAGCCCAACACCCCCCTCTGGTCCTGGTAGAGGTATCAGGCATTACTTACTACATTTTTAGCAGTTGAGTCACATTAGTAACACACTACGAAAATGGTACCTATCCTGCAGGCCCCCTATTTTCCTCACATTTGAAATTATTTCCTAACCAGGGACTCCTCACTACCATGAGAACTATAACCACTTTTCCACAATTCTCTTCCCTTCTGTTGGGACAGGATTTTATCAACTCCATCTCTTTTGGCCATCTGGCTTTCTACTATCCACTACCTCGGTGGTTTCCAGGCCACTGGATGTCCATCTGGGCTCTCCTCCTTGCCTCCAGCATCTCATAATACAGGTTTTCTCATCTTACCTAACTGTGAGCTAGTTAGCTAGCCTGTGGCATATCTCTGGACGTCACATGTGCAACTCTCGATGAGAGCATAATTATTAATACGCCAACATAAGTAATAACGTTTAATATTATACTAAGATTAATTCAAAATGTCTTTGTGTAACACAGGATTAGTTTTATGGAACAAATATAAGCTTGGATCACGAAGAAGATGTCTATGTAAGAATCAGACAGTGAATCTTTGTACGATATATCTCTATGGATAGATCGGAAGATTCCATTCAAGAGTATGATTGAAGAAGCCACATCGGTCAGTGTTGCTTGAAGTTATAAGCTTAGTCGTTAGTTGTGAATGACAAAGTTCAATATAACTGATACTGAGGATTAGTAAGTGGGTTTCATTGCCAAGATGGAGCAATATACATTCATGATGTTGGAATAGAATAGTATGGAAACTATTCGAAGAGAACTGCGTAGAAAAGATAGGCACTATTCGTTAACTACCCTGCTGGAAAACATGAGACGAAGTTGGCCACTTTGAATTCTAGACTCAACTAGCCAGTTGTAGTCGACCATATTGTTATCTGGCAATCTAGGAGTAAAGAACATGTCACCGACAAGTGCAGACTACCGGTGTTGGAATAGTGAGGGGTAATCAGTACTCGTACAATGTTCAAGCAATTGAGAAGATTTCTCAGGATCAAATAGTGTCTGCACCAGTTGATCAACAGTTGATTGATGGTGCTGTAGTAAGGAGGTATGAAGATTATTTAGGTATTAGATGAAGAGGCTGTGGAAACTCACACAGGATATAAATATTAGAGTTCCTTTCTTTGCTTCAAGACTCAATCAAGCAACAGAGAAGAGATCTCATCAATATTGCATTGTTCTACACTTTAATCAATACACTTTCATGCACTTGGTAATTTTAGTAAATGCAGTCGCTTCTAGACTATTTTACTTTTATGTTTCTTGATATATTCTCCAGTATCGGTTGTGGGTTCTAAGCTGCGCTGCCGCCTAACACTTACCCCACTTTTGTTTCGCACCAAACTTAATGTTTGCATGGTTGACTATCTTTGGCTTGCAAACAGCAAACGGCTGTGAACACAGTTTGCAGTAGGTGACTGATGGGAAATCTTTTCCCCTTCCTAGGCTGCAGTAACATTAATTATACTCCTCCTCTTCCTACCGCTTGGTGGTAGTATCATATCCACTGAGTGACGCTTTCTATAGGAGAATACAGGAACTAGATAGGAGATGCGGTAGTATTACATTTACCATTGGAATAGTCGATACCTGCCCAGTACAGACATGACCACATATGATCATTGTCTGATTGCATGAGCAAAACAAACTGTCTCCACCCCATATAGCAGGTACAATGGATGTACAAGGTACTCGAAATGTCAATCACCAAGCTGGATGCGTGGTCTATGTACTTGGCACATTTACGTACTGACATATTATATCTGGTGCACTGGACACCTGTTAGGCATATGAAGTTCCAACGCCCCCTTCTGGCCCCGATGTAGGGCCTGGGCATCACCTGCAGTACGGTGTGAAGTTGCTAGTTACCAGCAAAAATCAGGAAATTGGCAGGTTCCCCGTAACACCATATACGCCGTCGCTGTCCGTCCGACCGGAAGCTGTTCGCAGGATATATGAGAGGAGTAGGGTGCACTGCTAATACAACTGGAATCCAGTATATGATACAATGATATCTGCGTGAGCAGAAAAGCCTACCGAATCAGAAAACAATAATGCTTCACGTTGACCGACTACAAATAGTCATAGGTCTGCAAGAACAAACGGGAGATAAGAAGACATAGCTACAAGTCCATGCTCGCTAGGCAAATCAAAGAAGTGAGGGAGCACTAAGCCTACCAACTTTAGGTAAAGATAATGCAGTCATGCCTCTGTGTTGTCACCGTTGTCTGATATTGAGACTGATCACCTCAGTAACAGAGGAACGACTGGTATGTTCGCAAATTGGGCGGCATATGCAGACTAAGTTCATATGTTTAAGGCATCGTTTACTTCTACCTGGTGGAGTCTTGCACACCCTCAGGAAGACGGAGTAAAATAAGCTGAAATGACCAGAAGCTGGGAATTATTTAGAGTCTATGAGTGTTTGCACTTAGCATTGATAAGACAAAAGACTACTAGTTGTTGCGGAGGTACTTAGTTAGTTAGGTATTAGATGTACCGGCCGCGGAAACTCACACGGGATATAAAATAAGAGTTCCTTACCAGAATTAGGCAGACAGCAATAGAGAAGAGATCTTATCAATATAACAAGTTATTATCTATTTCATACTCTTAGTCATTTTAGCGAACTGAGTATTAGCGACGCAGGTACGACGCCTTCCTGACAATACTCTGTTATTGAACTCTTAAAACGCTTAACCTTACTCTACTGAGCTCAGAGTTGGTTACCTGTAACAACACCCCAGTACAAAGAGAATCTGGTAGCTCCATATCCAGATTTTCTGAACAAACTCAGGATGACACTGGAGACAATATCATATCTTCAAGATGGCTGTTACGGGTAACCAACTCAGATCTCTGTAGAGTATGGTTAAGCGTGAAGGTATTCGATAATGGAGTAATGTCAGGAGGGCTTCATAATTGTAATCGCTAATACTCGGTTCGCTAAAACTACTAAAAGTATGAAGTATAGATAATAACTTGTTATATTGATAAGATCTCTTCTCCGTTGCATCTTCAACAAATAGCTGGGGAGAAACTCTTATATTTATATCCCGCGTGAGTTTCTGCGGCCGGTACATCTAATATCTATACTCAATAAGTACCTCCACAACAACGACTCAGGTTTCGTCTTATCAATCTGAGTGCGGACACTCGTAGACCCTGAATACTTCCCTACTTCTAGTCATGTCGTTATTATAACTCCGTCTTCCTGAGGGTGTGCAAGACTCAGCCAGTGGGAAGTTAATAATGCCTTTGCCTTATGAACTTAGTCTGAAATATGCCATCTAAATATGAACATGCCATTCATTCCTCTGTTATTGAGATAATCGGTCTCCACATCAGATGCCTGTGACAACACAGAGACATGATTGCGTAATCTTTACGTAGAGTTGGCAGGCTTAGTGCTTCATCGCTTCTTTCTTTTGCCTGGCAGGATAATCTTGCTGCTGCGTCACCTTAACTCTGGTCTGTTCTTGCGGACCTATGACTATTCTTAGTCTGTCAACGTGGAGCACAATATTCTAATATTATTATGTGGGTTTTTCTATTCGTCCAGGTACTTTATGTATGGTACACTGGATTCCTGTTGTATGAGCAGTACTCACTACCCCTCTCATATATCCTGAGAACATCTTCCGGTCAGACAGAAGGTGAAGACGTATGTGGTGTTATGGAGAGGCTGCCAATTCTGCAATTTTTGGTGTTAGCTAGCAACTACGCACTGTGCTTAAGGCGACGTCCACACCCTTTATCTGGCCCAGAGGGTGGGTGTTGGAACTGCATAAGCCTAATATCATCCATAGAAGGCACTTGGGCTGTGGTAGAATAAACAAAGAGTATTCTCTTATCGGTCTTAATGCATGTCACTGAAATTTGAAGTCTTGGTAAATACAATTCATTTTCTTTATTTTCTTTAACTTCTATTTTACCTCATAGAAGTCACTAATATAAGTATAAAAAATCTTCACCCCCTCTAGTTATCCATGGTTCAAGCTCACCAAGGCTAGGTACAGAACCATTGAACATCCAAAAGGAAATAGTCGGAAGATGGTAAGTAATCCGATCAGGACATTTTGATATGTGTTACAAGGCTAGGAATCTGGAAGTTTAGATTGCCAAAGATCATTCCTAGGACATCCAGGACCTCTTCAGGATCCAGCTTCAAAGTAAGAACTCTTTTCAAGTCTTGCAAAAAAGCTACTAGCAAGAATTCTTCTTCTGGAAGAGTTTCTAGCTCTGTTGAGATTACTTCAATTAGGACGTTTTAATATGTGATGGAAAACAGGGATTTGGGAGATCTATGTCATTACAGGTCGCCCACTGGACACCCAGGACACTTGTAGGATCCTGCTTCAGAGTCAGTATACTTCTGAAATCCAGCATAAACTAAAAGAACACTAGGTACTATGAGTACCCTCTTTTACATGCTTACTAGCTCCATAAGTAATACTACAATTTAGGTGATTTGATATGCATTGAAAGGTAGGGGTTCGGGAGGTCTAAGTTGCTAATGGTTGACTACAGGGCATACCAGAGGCCTGCAGGACCCTACTTTAAAGTCGGTATATCATTCCTGCAAAGTGGAAAAAACCCGACTGGATAAAGACCTTCTCTGAAATGCTTTCTAACTCTAGGGAGAATGCTTCGATCAGGACATTTTAATATGTGTTAGAAAGCGGGGATTCATGAGGTCTATGTCACTAAAGGTCACTAAAAGGATGCTCAGGATGTATGCAGGACACTACTACAAAGTCAGTGTACTTCTGAAATCTGGCATAAACTAGAAATGAACCAGGCACCATGAGTACCCCCATTTGGTTTCCTTCCTAGCTCTATAAGTAATACTATGATTTGAGGGTTTAGATATATGTTGCCGAGCAGTGGTTTGGGTGACTGTAACGGGAGCTACCTATGGGAAGATGAATCCCAAGGATGCAGCCTTACTGAAGATTTCTTCATACGTAAAATGAAGAACAAATTTGAGAGAGAAAACCTTAATGGTAAAACTTAATATCGTTAAGCTGCAGCTTTACTCAATAAGTTCCCAAGAGGATAGTTGATTGTCTTAGGAGAAGAGGTCTTGTATATACTTAAGTAGAATTATATTGGCTGCTCCTCTCCATCACTCGTAAGCTCATCAGTACCATGAGCATGCTCATCTCCTCTGGGCCTCAGGCTCACATTATGCCGAATGTCAGCCGGCTCTGCTAGTTCATAATCCGGTGTGAAGTGTTCTTGCAGTATCCTGCTACATGTATTCAGCTGCAGAAGAAAACTCTTCACATAGTTGTTCTGTTAGTGGCGAATTAACAGGTTACTGATAAGCTAGTCTAATATCGAAATCACTGTCCCATATGTATTCGTCCATGCAAGTCTTGTAGACTACCAGTCAATGGTATTACTACTTTCTGGAAGTCTAGCGTCTTCTACTGTCATCGACATGATAGCTGGGTTTACAAACTCCCGTGATGAGGTACTTAGTCATTGGCTTATACGGGCACTACCCACAGCCATCGACGTTAAGTACGTCTACCAAGACAAGACTACTACGATTAAGGGTTGGTTAACAACTTCCAGATATCTTACAGTCTTTCGAGGACATACAGGAGTCGAAGGCTTACCACTTATCTGGAGGCCTTCTCAGCTTCTGACATATCTTACATACCTACCACAGTAGGCTTATAAGTATCAGTGGCGTGTGTACTCAAGAATAATCTTTTGTGTAACCATTCTATCGCCCCATGCCTCCTGGTATATCCTGAGAACAGCTTCAGGTCCACCGGACGGCGACAACATATACTGTACTACGCCGCTGTCTTCAATCATGGGCTTTTGCATGTAAACGTCTGGCTGCAACTACCCTTCAGTTGGCACATGACACGTCGTCTGTACATTGGGGCCAGAGGGGCGTGGTGGACTCAGATTTTTCAATGATAGCCCAAGGCGAGATTTTCCCCGGTTCGTAGCGCAACAACAAATTGCGCGATTGAGCCCATATTTGAACCTCTTATATAATCTGATGTAAAAAACATTCCTAGGACTATTGCCGAAACTTCGCGTAACCTTTTACGCTTAAGGTATGGTAACTCCCATCCAAAAGTAGGGTAACCATTTAACCAAGGTAGGGTAACGATACTCCCCAAGGTAGGGTAACTCGCTGGAGCGCTTGGAAACCTTCCGAATCCACACCATTGACTTCTCCTACCTACCCAGTATTTCTTCCTTGTTCGCAGTCTAACCATTACCATTTGATTAGTCCACATGGTAACCCATGGTAGCTTTACCTGACCTGTCTTACCGTAACACTTCCAGGCTCTGGTATGGGATAAGCCTAAGTCTACTGTAAGATCCAGCCAGGTCATTCCATCACTCCTCACTTCTCTAGGGCCGCCCTTGGCCTCTAGCATTTTTGTTTATTCCAAATCCTCCGGTCTACTACCCTCTGATTCGTGGGTTTCGACGGGTATCTTTTATGGAAATCTACGAGGGCGTGTGTGCCTGTTCCCTCTAACATCTCATAAAGCTCCCAGGAGTTATCCTGCGGACGATTTCCTTTCCACACAACTAAGTACTAGAAAAATCTTGTGGGAAATTTTTGACGAGCTTCTCCATACCAAAGGCTTTCAAGAATCGTTTCAATAACATAACTAGGTTTATTGTCTCTCATATTGGGAATTGGTACCTCTACTGTGTGCCTGACAGTGGAGCCCTCTCTATATGATTCTAAGAGACCACCGTTGAAAATTGAATGTATACCCCAATGGTCAGGAAGTTGAATCTCATAGGCAGCAGAACCGACTTTTTGTAAGACCACAAAGGGCACGAACATGCGATGGTCAAGTTTTTCCATTGGCCACTTTGTTTTTATAATTTTTCTATTCTACATCACTTGGTCAGACCGCTGAGCCTGACCCGCAGTAACACCTTCCAAAGTGGCGTACTTTGGTGTAGGTAATCTTTTCTGGTAATGCCATTTCTGTTGCCTCTCTTAAGCCTGCTGTAACGTCTCTTCAATTTCCATCCATGCCTCTTCCCAATCCTTAACTAGTAGCTCACTACTTGGATGTATACCTTGACTTTCTGACACGGACCCAGACCAATTCGTTTCTGGGTCAAACACGTAATTGATCTTGAAGCGAGATACCTTAGTCGATGCCGATGTTGAGGTCTTCCAATTGTATTCTGATAAGAGAAGTAGCTCTGCCCGGTTGCCCTGTTGATAGGAACAATAACTCCGAATGTATTGTTCCCAAGTCTGGTTTACCGTTTCAGTTTGCCCATCAGTCTCAGGGTGGAAGGCCATGGAAACATTTAGCTTAACTCTTAACAACATCATTAAGCTAGTCCAAAACTTACAGGTGAATCGGCTATCAAGATTCGATATTATACTCTCTGGTAGTACATAGGAACACCAAACCACCTTTAGGAACATAAGGGCCAAATCCGTAATATGTACTTCCGTTACTACGTGAATAAAATGAGTCATTTTTGAGAACCTGTCCACTATGACCCAGATATTTGTATACCCCTTTGACTGCAGTAATGCTACTATGAAGTTCATTGAAATTGCCTTCCATGATCATGGTTCGACCTCTAAAGACTTAAGTTGTCCAAACTTCTTGTGCCGTGCGGTCTTGCTCCGCTGACAAATATCACATGTGCGAACATATTGTGTGAAATACTCATCCATCTTAGGCCAATAGAAGCTTGCCCTCACCCTACCAATAGTCTTGTATGTTCCAAAGTGCTCCGCTGAGCGAGAATCATGTTCAGCCTCCATGATCATACTCTTTAACCCCGCATCCGATGGTATATATCAACTGTTCTTGGAGAGAAGTAGGTGTTTTTCAATAGTAAGAATAGGATCGATCTCCATGGTCTCTTCCTTAACCAAGCTCAGGTGCTTCAAGTACTCCTAGTCCTTGCTAGAAGCCAGCTTGAGTCGTTCCAAGAATGTGGACTATCACTGGAACCCTTGGCATGCTCGCAACACCTGTGGTCACAAGATGTCTCGCACCTGTTGAACAACCAATTACCCAGGACGAAAAAAGCTTTGCGTAGAATTTGATTGAGAATTACTCCCTCTTTCAAGGCGGTTGTCGCTACGCCTAGACAGTGCGTAGGCCTTTTCATTCAATCTTCCTTCATGGTATACCGCCAAGAAGTTGAACTTTTGTTGGTACTGAGCCCAGCGATGTTACCTACGGTTTAGAATCTTCGTACTATTGAAGTATTCCAAGTTCTTATAATCACTATAAATGGTAATCTGATCTGTTACCGACCGTAGTAAATGATACCATTCTTTGAATGCTGCTAGTATTACGGTCATTTCAGTATTGTAGACCTCATAATTTATCTCTACTGGAGAGAATTTCGTACTATGAAAGGATACTGGATGCGATTTATCATCCTCACATAATTGTGACAATATTGCTCCTAGTGCAAAGTCACTAGCATCAGTCTCTAACTGTGTTTGACGTTCAGGGTCAAAGTGTACTAATATAGATCCTGTTGTAAATCTTTTCTTCAAAAAATCAAAGGTATCTTGATATGCGGGTTGTTTTTAATTTTAATTTTTATTTAAATCATGTATTCATTGTGAGATACAAGAATTTGTGTAAAGCACTAACTATGACAAAAACAAAACCTTAATCTCAATCAAACCACGTAATGAAACCACTGGCACTAATCACCCAAACGTGACAATTTGGCCTCGTACCTCAAACCGTAACTAATTAAGCTAGGAAAGTGTTAGGCATATGCAGTCCCAACACCCCCCTCTGGCCTGGATGTAGGGCCCGGGTGTCGTCAGTAGCACAATGTGAAGTTGCTAGTTACCAGCAAAAATCGCGCAATTGGCAGCTTTACCATAACACAGTATACGTCGTTGCTGTCCATCCAACCAGAAGCTGTTTGCAGGATATATAAGAGAGGTTGTGAGCTCAGTTCATACAACTGAAATCCAGTATGCAAAAAAAAAGATACCAGAATGAACAGAAAATCTTACAGAATGATATTATGATATGTTGCTTCATGTTGACCGACTAAAAATGGTCATTGGTCTACAACCAACAGACGAGAGTCAAGGAGACGAAGGTGCAAGAACTTCTTGTTAGGTAAATCAAGAAGCGATGGAGCACTAAGCCTACTTACTCTGCGTGAAGATAATGCGCCATGCCTCTGTGTTGTCACCATTGTCTGATATTGAGACTGATCATCTCAATGACAGAGGAAGGACTGGTATGTTCGCATTGGGGCGGCATACACAGACTAAGTTTATATGACAAAGGCATCGTTAACTTCCGACTGGCGGAGTCTCGCACACCCTGAGAAAGACGCAGTTATAATAGCCGCATGATCAGCAACGGGGAAGTGTTAATGGTCTACGAGTGTTCGTAATCATGATTGATAAGACGAAGGACCAGTAGTTGCTGCGGAGAGACTTAGTTAGCATAGGTATTAATGTACCGGCCGCAGAAACTCACGCAGGATATAAATTTAAGAGGTTCTCCCTGGCTATTAGATAGACAGCAATGGAAAATGGATTGTATCAATATAACAAGTTATTATCCTCACATCATAATGTCAGTAGCTAGGATGAACTAAATATTAGTGATTATTATTATTATGAAATATTCCTGACATCACTCCGTTATTGAACACATTAACGCTTAAATATACACCACCGAGCTCTGAGTTGGTTACCTGTAACACTATATTGATAGTGTCTCAGTCACTAAGGCACGATCGACGCAACAGTGTCAAATGATTTTAACAATACTTGCTTTTAGCCTTTGTTATTATTCGTTCTGTATCTTAGACAACATGCCAGCCACAGAAGTATTACTTGAACCACTTCCATGTATTTAGCGACTCCTAATGATGAGGACGGGTACAACGATTTTGAACCTGATACTCAGGATAGCATTAGCCCAGCTTGCGCTAGCGAACAAACTCTAGTCAAACTCAGAACCAAAAGTTCCAACAACTAGGAACTGGGAAAGACAATTTGGGTCAGACCGTCCCAGAACGAACACATCGGGTGATATCCTCAAGAGGAATTCCTCCAAAACTACACGAATGCCCCAGCCCCATTGGTTAAAAGGGCCCCCCCTGGGTAATAAAAAGTACATCTTGGAAAAATTCCAGTTTCACATACGACCAAGACACCAAGATATTAAAGACAGAGTCATAGACGCTTCCACAGTTAAAATCCTGCTGGTTACAACAATTAAAAACGGGTGGACAACTGAATGATCCTTATTTTACCGTGAAATAGAAGGTCCAAACCCGGGCCCTGAGACCTACGAAGACATGGCATTAAGGTTGGCAGGAGAAGATGACCACATGGGAGGTAGCATAGAGGACAAAGAAGTCAACCAAGTTTCAACTACGGCTTCAGAACCATGGGTTGTTCTTGGAAGTAAGTTGCAAGCCGAAGTGGAACTCCAGTGATACAACCTTCCTCAAGGGTCGGTATAAGAAGATCACACTCCAAAATGAGGGTGTTGATACCGCCAACACCAGCAGGATTAGTGAAACCATCACTTGCGTTCCCTGATCGATATTCCACTCAACTCCAGGGACATCAAGCTAAGGCCCGACGGACAAGGAGAGATTTCTTAAAGAGCTGGACTCTGGAATAGGGCTTATTGACCGGCCAGCAAGGGAAACGCAGGACCAACAACATATCGCTTTCAATTCTCTGTCCAAAATGCAACAAAGCTTAGTGGGAGACCTAGCAAGCATTAGAACACGAATGAAGGAAGAAGAAGAGCTAGTTGAAGAAGAACTGGAAAACATGCAAATGGTCCTTATCACAGTTTCCAGAGCACTTAGTTCAATATGGGAATTAGTAGAATTAAGCCAGGAAGCGGAGACTGAAAGGCTTCGTCAACAACAGGAATAACAACAAGAAGTCAGTCAACAGTTAAATACCAACATAGGGACGACGGATGCTCAATCCTTCGCCCGAGACCTCATATTGGAACAAGAAGTAAAAACCCAACAGTCACATCAAGATGAACTAGTAAAGGAGCTAGCAGCATAAAAGGAGGTAAATGTCAACATAGAGGAACAAAAAGCGTGAAATCAAGGGGTCAACAGATAGTTTGACGCCTGCAAGGACGCGCAAATCCATGCTCCGTCTCTGTTACAACCACAGCGATTGAAAAAACCACAACAAGTTTTTCGCCAAGGCTATCTCTCATTGGCTGAAAACCCTTTCTCACAGCTTGCTCTCTTACCACTCACTGGGAAAGCCTTTGCTGCACAACTATGTCCGCCTCGCCCGGTCCCTCCCGCAAGGGAAAAGGAAAGGGCCAGAGGCGCAACCCAAATCCTCCCTTCTATGGGTCTAGATTCACACCCCTTGGTGGTGATGAAACTTCCCTCCCCCCCACTTTCCCTGCGTTCCCTCCAGGAGAACATCCCCCTCAAAAGCGACCATGCAGCAACACTCAGCCCCACCTCCCAGTCCTCACAAGGGACGGCGAGGAGATCGACCACATGGACCCCACTTACTTTCAAAGTCTCTTTGTGAAGTGTGCCATGGAACTACAAATACCAGGATTCGAAACCCCACCTGAGGTGACCATCCTCCTCCAGGTATTTCGTCAAACCAACACTGCATACAGGAGGGCCCTGGACTCTGTCACTCAGGAACTCATGGCTCTTCGCGAAGAAATCGAGATACTCCACATCACGGATCCCAACCGCCCTGTCACCCCCACCACGGCTCCCTCTCCACCCCAACATCCTCAAGCCTCGGGGACTTCCCCTGAGCCTCCCACCGCCCCCACTCCTCATGCACCACCTGCACCTATTCCCTCCTCTGGTCCTCCCACCTGGGCCACTGTGGCGAGGAAAGGCAGGAAGAGAAAGCCTACCCACACTCCTAAGCCTACAGCTATGGAGGCTAAACCCCTCGATCCTTCCAAGGCTCCCCAGCCCAAGAGGTTAATCACCATGAGAGAGAGACGCCTGGTCATCAAACGCGATGGCTCCCCCCTCACCACTACTGCCATCCAGCTTAGAGACAGCATTAACACTGCTCTCTCAGCCACCTATGTTCAGACTGTGTCGCTCGAGGGCGGCAATGTCACTCTTACTACCATGGATATTGTGAAGGCCTCCGCACTTAACAGCATCATCTCTTCCTTCCTCCACCTGATCCCTGGAACCACCACTGTCCATTTGGACACCCCAGCCATGCACCTCTTGGTCCATGGCCTACCTACACAATATCCCCTGGCCACCATCGCCACTGATCTCACCACATTCAATACTGAGTTGGCCCTCACGCAGCCACCCAGATGGCTCACCTCTGATGCCTCCCATGCCGGCAAAGTGGCCTCGACTATAGTCATCTGAATCACCGGCTCAAAGGCACCCAGCTTTTTCAACAAGAGACTCTCTGCCTTCTCCTCCACCTTTAGGTCTGAATGTCGCCTTCGTTTCAACTCTTTCACTCAGTGCTCAAACTGCCACCGGTTTGGCCACCACTGTACCAACTGCTCCAACCCGGCAACCAGCCACTAGTGCAGCATTCCACATTCCACTGGAGATCACTCCTGCCCCACAGCTACCTGTCATGTCCGTGGTCGCCCTTGCAGTCATCTTACTGTTAGGTGTGGAAATTGTGAAGGACCCCACGATGCCCACTCTACGATCGGCCTTTCCCGCCCCCAACGTCCTGGTTTGGACCCTGAGGAGGTGGAGGAGCAGGTCAGCATGGTTGGCACTTAACTCAGCTGGCGGTTTTGCTGGTTTTGTTTATTTCTTTACTTTTCAGCTGGCATTTTACTGCACTATTCTAGGCTTGACATCAGGGCAGGTTTATTGCCCCGTGATGTTCTTTCATTTCTAGTCAAGAGTTTGAGTCCTCCTTTGGGTTGGACATTCTCTTCTGACGTTCGGTCCTTTTGTGGCTAACCTGGCTGCCCCTGCTAGTTTGTGACGAGCATTTTCACTAGTTGGTTTTGTTAGTCATCATTTGCGATGCTTGCAGATATGTTTCTGCTAAGATGATCGAGGGGTGTTGTGGTTTTGAATTTTGTTGTTTCCTTTGTAATTGCGTTGGAATTAAGGCCTTCTGTATGCCATAGCGGGAGCTGCAGGTACGTTTTTGAGCTAGAATCAATAAACATATGAAAAAAAAAAAAAAAAAAAGTGAAAAAAAAGGACGCGCAAATCCATCCTCCGACTCCGTTACAACGCCGGTCATTCAAATTTACATCCTAATCGGGAACAATTCAACACTAGAGAAACTATCACTCCTTTTCGGGTCCAGCACCCTCCCCCTTGGGGGGTGCTGGCCATCACTTTTATAACTTCCTTGCCTTCGGGCATTATCCTTACTCTTCTCCCTTGAGGTCTACCCTTAAGACTGCTCCTCCTACCCCATCTCAACATCTCAGAATGTTGTTTTACCTCACTTCCCCGCTTTTGTTTAGCACCTCGCTTACCATCAGCACGGTCTTGCATGCCCATTCCGCATTCTTCAAATGGCTGGGAATACAGTTTGCGGTAAGCGGAAACCTGGGAATCCACTCAGGGGTTTTTCCAACCGGCCACGGTCGATTTCGCCACTTCCCTTCCCTTCACACATTCTGGTGGTGGTATCCCTCCCACTTAGTGACGCTTCCTCTCAGAGAATACAGGGACTACATGAGAGAAGCGGTAATAAACCTGAATGTGTGGGGGTGTTTGCGAACCGCCTAGCAGGACACGAACACGTTTCCGATAGTTGAATCACCCCTGGGTCTACCCCTCCTCTCCTCTCCCCCATTGGATCGGCTGGCACCGTACGACCCCCCCTCCTCCTCCACCTTGGTTCTGTCACTTCAACACAGTTCCTCCCTCCCCCTGCTGGCTCGCCTGGCCTTGGGATTCTCTGGCTGGTACCCTACTACCTCCCTCCCCCACCTGTCTTGCACCCTAAACAACTGCTACCGGCTGGAACCCTACTGCCCCTTTTCACACCCTGCTGGCATCATACTGCCGCTTATCTTGCTTGCCAAGAGGGCTGGGGTCCCTGATACGACCTGCCACACACCTCTGCCACCTGCATTGGTCTACTACTCTCTTGCCTTCCTCTGTCACCTCCATTTCGGTACATCCGGGGCCCTGAGATCTGACTAGTTCTGGTTCAAGGGCGTGGATGCAGCCAGGGTTGGATCTGGGGGGTTGTTTTTTCACTTGTAAGGTTTTGGGGGTTCACTGTGGGGTTGTTTCTTTTGGATTTCAGGGCGTTCTCGTGTCGGTTTATTGGTTCGTGACTGGGGAGAGGTGGCTTTCGGGCGTTAGTTGTTATACCCCATGAGGGTTTTCTGACAGCTCGGGAGGGCCTGGCCTAGGTGGAGGTTTTTGAGGTTTCATAGCGCAAGCTGCACATTCCTTCTTTGTACCGCTTAAATCAAATGAAAAACTGAGGGAACAAAAAAAAAAAAACAGGACGCGCAAATCCATCCTCCGTCTCCATTACAACTCCGGTCATGGAAATTTACTTCCTAATTGGGAACAACTCAACATCAGATGAACTATCACCCCTTTTCGGGTCCAGCACACTTCCCCTTAGGGGTTGCTGGCCATCACTTTTATCATTTCCTTGCCTTTGGGCATAATCCTTACTGTTCTCTCTTAAGGTCTACCCTCAAGGCCGCTCCTCCTACCCCATCTCAACATCTCTGGATGTTGCTTTACCTCACCTCCCCCCTTTTGTCTGGCACCTCGCCTAACCACTGCACGGTCGGCAACCCCCATTCTTGATTCTTCAAACGGCTTAGAATACAGTTTGCGCTAAGCGGAAATGACGGATTCTTCCCAGATAGTCTCCCCAACTGGCCACCGTCGATTTAGCCTCTTTCCTCCCATTCTTCAGACTGTTGCTGGGGGGATCGCATCAACAAAGTGACGCTATCTCTTGGAGAACAAGGGACTACATGAGCGACGCAGTAATACACGTTCAGTCTGCTGGCTGGGTTGGAAACAGCCTAGAAGGACAAGAACACGTTTCCGATAGATGGATCAAACTTGGGTCTACCCCTCCTCCCCTCCCCTCCACGGGATCAGCTGGTACCTTATGACCACCCTCTCACTACACCTGGTCCCGTCACTTCTACATGGTTTCTCCATCCCTTGGTCGCCTGCACCCTTGGGTTCTATACTTTGGCTAGCACCCAATCTGCTGGGCGGCATCCCCTCTGCCAGGCGGCCTTCCATACCCACCAGCTACTCCCTTCCGTGGCGCCCCCCTGCCACCCCCCCTTGGTCCCCTGTGATGGTATTGCACTGCCTCCTTCATGGGCGGTACCTTGAGGCACAATTACGGTGTTAGGCATAAAGGAGCGATGGTTTATTGCCAAGGAAACAACCCTCAGATTGCGATAAGTTACCCACGTATATTGTCGGTGAGATAGTTATTCCGACCGACATAAGATTTACCGAAGCCTTAATAGGA
>QLOI01000668.1:0-15808 GCA_003313605.1 Tuber umbilicatum | reverse complement strand
TGCGTACGAAGAAAGCTTCGGTACGGCCGCATCCTTGGGATCCATCTTCCCACAGGGAGCCCCGGTTACACTTCCAGACATCCTAGAGTCTTTCGGGAACATACGGTAGTCGAAGGTCTACCACTTAACTAGAGGACTTCCGGGCTTCTAGTATACCTACCATAATTACCATAGTAGGCTTATAAGTATCAGTGGTGTATGCAGTTAAGAATAAACTTTCGTATAACTGTGCAATCATACCATGCCACCTCAAATATCCTGCGAACACCTTCCGGTTAACTGAACAGTGACAATGTATACAGTCTTAGGTCGCAGTGTTCAATCGAAAGCTTTTTCTAGTAAACTAGCAACTACTCGTCTGTTAGCCCATGACATATTGTCCATATATCAGGACCAGAAGGGGTTGTTGGATGCTGATTTTCCTATGTTCGCTCAAGGTGAGACTTTCTTCAGTTTGTAGCTCAACAACGGATTCCCTGATTGAGCCCATACCCAAACCTCGCGCATAATCTTGTGTCACAAACATTCCTATGACTTTTTTCAGAACGTTACCTCACCTTTCATGCTCAAGGCAGGGTAACTCCTACCCAAAAGTAGGGTAATCACTTTACTAAGTTAGGGTAACTATATTCCCTATGGTAGGGTAACTTGCAGCAGTCCTCTGAGACCTTCCGAAACCACGGCATAGACCCCTTCCTACCTACCAGGTATACCTTCCTAGTTCACTGCCCCAGTATTACCGGTTACACAGTCTACATGGTAACTCTTGGTAGAGTTATCAGACCAGTCTAATCATAACCCTTCCGGGTTCTGGCATGGAATAAGCTTAAGTCTAATGTAAGATCGAGCAAGGTTGTTACAGCAGCCACTGACATTAAGTATTTCTATTTTGAAAAGACCACTATGATCTAGAGTTCGCTAACAGCCTCAAGATATCTTACAGTTGTCAGGGTGCTTCGGATAACCCATGGTTCCCACAGCAATGGAGGTCTATTAATTTCTACAAGACTCTGACTAATCCTTATCACTTGTTCTTAGAGGCACTAAGACCTTAGGTAGTTAATCCCGTGGAGAGACTTCTTCATGTAACCTCTCACTCATCCTCTGACCCCTAATATATCCTTCGAATAGCTTCCAGTCAACTTGGCGGTGACATTGAATATGTTGTTACACCGCAATCTTCAATCGTAGGATTTTACTAGCAAACCAGTAACTACACTTTTGTTAGCCCATGACGCAATGTCAGTATATTGGGGCCAGAGAGGTGTGTAGGACTTAACTTTTCCAACATTTATCTAAGTGAAATTTTTCTTCGGTTTATAGCTTAACTATGGATTACCCATAGAGCCCATATTCGAACCTCCTGTATAATTTTGGTAATAAACATTTCAACAATTTTGTTCGGAACTTTGCATAATTTTTTCCACTCAAGGTTGGGTAACTCCTAACCAAAAGTAGGGTAACCTCTTTACCAAGGTAGAGTAACTATATTCTATAAGATAGGGTAACTACCCACTTAAGGTAGGATAACTCACTGGTGATCTCCGAGGCCTTTGGAAATCACGGTATATACTTCTCCCCATCTACACGGCATTACTTCCTGGTTCACAGCCTAAGCATTACTATTTTACTTAGCCTACGTTATAACCCTTGGTAGCATTTCCAGATCAGTCCAACAGTAGCCCTACCAGGTTCTGGTATGGGATGCCACTAAGTCTACTGTAAGATCCAGTAGGGTCATTACACCAGGGTCATCTACAATTCTACTTATCAGCAAAAAAGGAATTTGGGTCAGACGAAAAAGATCTGCATCCAGACGAAGACTGGCCACACCACTCGCCCTGCTTGCCCCATGCTTCCCGATGCGTACCTTCATTACTCTCCCACACTGTAACAACCCTGCTGGATCTTACATTAGACTTAGTCTTAGCCCATACCAGAGCCCGGAAGGGTTATGGTTAGGCTAGTCTAGTAACTCAACCAAAGTGTTACCATGTGGACTCAGCGAATGGTAATGCTTAGACTGCGAACTAGAAAGGTATACCGGGTAGGTAGGAAAAGTCTACGCTGCGAGTTTGGAAGGTCTCTGGGAGTTCCAGGGAGTTACCCTACCTAAGGCAGGTAGTTACCCTACCTTAGGGAGTATAGTTACCCTACCTTGGCAAAGTCGTTACCCTACTTTTGGATAGGAGTTACCCTACCTTGAGCGTAAAAGATTACGTGAAGTTTCGAGAAAAGTCATAGGAATGTTTGTTACGTAAGATTGTATAGGTGGTTCGAATCTGGGCTCAATCGGGTAATCTGTTGTTGAGCTACAAACCGGAGAAAATCTTGCCTTGGGTGAACAATGGAAAATCTGAGTCCAACACCCCCCTCTGGCCCCGATGTACAGACAATGCGTCATGGGCCAACTGAAGGGTAGTTGCTGGTTTGCTAGTAAAAGTCTATGAATGAAGACGGCGGCGTAATACGGTATACGTGGTCGCCGTCCAGTGGACTGGAAGCTGTTCATAGATTATATGAGGGGGCATGGGGCGATTGAATGGTTACACGAAAGGTCATTCATGAGTGCATATGCCACTGATACTTATAAGCCTACCAAGGTAGGATGTAAGGTATACTGGAAGACAGGAAGGCCTCCGGGTAAGTGGTAGACCTTCGACTTCTGTAAGTTCCCGAAAGACTGTAAGATGTCTGGAGGTTGTTAGCGAACTCTAGATTGTAGTAGTCTTGTCTTGGTAGACTTACTTAACGTTACTGGCTCCGGGTAGCGCCCACGTAAGCCAATGGCTTAAGTACCGCATCACGGGAGTCGGTAGACCGTGCTATCGTGTCCAAGACAGTAGAAGACGATAGACTTGCAGCAATACCATTAAGTGGTAGTCTACAGGACTTGCATAGACTAATACATATGGGACAGTGAGTTTAATATTAGACTAGCTTATCAGTAACCTGTTAGTTCGCCACTAACAGGACAATGATGTGAAGAGTTTTCTCCTGCAGCCGAATGCATGTATCAGGATACAGCATGAACACTTCACGCTGGAAAATGAACTAGCAGAGCCGGCTGACATTGGGTACAATGTTAGCCCGAGGCCCAGAGGAGATGGGTGTGCTCGCGATGGTGGTGAGCTTAGGAGTAATGGAGAGGGGCTGGCAATATAATTCTACTTAAGTATATGAGAGACCTCTTCTCCTAAGACGATCAACTATCCTCTTGAGAACTTATTGAGTAAAGCTGCAGCTTAATGATATTAAGTTTCACCATTAAAGTTTTCTCTCTTACATATTTGTTCTTCATTTGCGTACGAAGAAGGCTTCAGTGCGGCTGCATCTTTGGAATCCATCTTCCCACAGGGAGCCCCCGTTACACACACCCACTGCATTATAACGTGTATTACGACTTCATTCTCCATCCGATGCACCTGTTGCCAATCCTTTTTGTCCGCATTCTTCCTCAGCATCCTTTCTACCAGGCGCCTCTCATACCTTGCGCATCTTATTTTTGTCCTCCTGATGTCTCACATCTGTTCTTTTTGCCTGACGAATACTAAATTCATCCTTCCGTGTCCAACAAAATCCTGCTTTTTTGCTTGCACCATCTGCCATCCACGAGGTTTCTTACCGTCTGCCAGCCTCCTGCGGCCCCTGGTACGTTATTCTAGAAATTTATTTCTCTGATGACCCCCCTCCGCCTTCACTCATGAACTCCAAGGTTTCTAACTCCATCCGGCATTGAGCTGTATTTATTTGACGACTTGCCGCATCCGCTATCTTTTGGGTTTGTCCTGACCAATTCTGTCCATTTAATCTTTTTTTGTCTTTTGCGCTCTTATATGTACATAGAATTTCTTAATAAAATTCATTAAATGTCCGCTGCTCAATCCTGTTATTAACTAGCCATTGCCCATCCCCATAGTGAACAACATGTGCCTGTCCCACCACAACTCCTGTCTCAATTATCATTAAGTCACTCCCGCTTGTCCGCTTGCGGACTCTTATATGTCTGCAAAATTCATGAAATCTACCCCCGTTCACAGGCTCCAGTACTTGAACCATCGCTAGCCGACTGACCACCCCAGTGCGGACATTTCTTATCTTAAATAGTCCTAACAAGTATGCTACAGCGTGGCCACGCAAATCCGCATACAGATCTGATCTGCTGAGTTGTATCCAGACCGAATCATTCCGCTCACCAGTGTTCCAGAATGACTGCTTTCCGGTACAGCGTACTTGATGAGTTTGGAAGATGTCAGTTGCTTGAAAATCTGGTACTGGGATTTCTAGCATCGTAAATTGTTTAGTGGGTAAAAACCTTAGCTCACTGGGGTCCGCAGGTAGGCTCTGGCACACGACCACTGTCTGCCGGATATGCGTTATCAACATTGGAGCCATGTTGTTGTAAGGCATGTCGAGTGCTCAGCAAAGCTCTATAACGGTTCCAACACCAGGAATCTGACCTTTCAGAACCTGTTGTGGAGTATTATCACCTGGGGCAGATTGTGCCATATCGTTTTGGGTCCTGACGTCGGTATCTCGTAATGAAGCCGTATCATCGGCCTTTCTATGTGCCTCTATTGTGAGTAACCTTACTCCAACCACATGCTGGCAGCTATACCCCACTAGGATTTGCTATGCTGCACTGTTCTTGTTTGACTTCCGCTAGCCCTCTTTGATCTGCTCTTTATGTTCCAGCTTACCGATATTGGTAGAATACATCAAAAGAGACCCAAAACGTCGGACTTGTGGTTCAAGGTGATATAAGTAGTGCATCTTAATGAAATTGAAGTGGTTTTCCTGTTGTATCAATTTGTCCAGCTGATCCGCTCTTTCTAGCCTGCCCTGGTCCTGGTATCGACGTCGTTCTGCTGCGGATTGATCACGGACCAAAGTTGTCTGCTCGTTGGCAATCCTTTCCCTCACTTCCCGATTCTGGCCCTGTGCCTGTCCACGTGTAGCCTTAGATGTCCGGAACTCAAGAAATATATCTCTTTTTTCATGAAAAGTCTGCAGATACTGTCCCATATACTGGAGTGTCTCTGGCGTATAACTGGGATACTGAGCCATCAGGCTGAAATCGATCAGTGAGCAGATGCACCGTGATGCGCGTTTGAAAGGTTGCTGCTGAGAACTGTCTGGGTTCCTCAGAGCCGACGCCAATACAGCTGTGATACAACGGCCAAGATTTCGCATTTCCTTGCCCTGCCATGGTATGACTTCTCGATACAAGCTTTTTTGATACTCTGAATCCAGGATAAGGTGGCAACGCTTTTCAGACCTTATCAATTTCCTTTTGCCGTTTATGCTTCTTCAGGAATCCTTCTACCCATTCCATAATATGCTTAAAAAGTCCCAGGTAGATGTTATATAAAAGGTCAGGTTTATGCAGGTCGGCAGGGTTTACTCAGGAGAGTCTGGTAAATACATTGTGGCCTATTTTCACTTCAATTTAGTGGAAATAGTCCACAATATCAGTAGCCCCTGTTTGCTCCTACTCCGTTGTCTTTAGCGTATAAATAGTGTGATCGGGGGCCTTATAGGTGTGATCTGGGCCCTGGCCAAGTTCTCTGGCTGTGACTTCACAATTTGGGCATGACCTGCTGGTTATTCCGTGCAACACAGTATGCTCAACATGATCCGCAATCCAGGCAAACAAGATTGGAAAACATAGACGTCTTTTCCTATCTGCACAGTCCATGACCACTACGTCTTGCACAATCCTCTCTAACAGAGCTAAGACAAGATCAAAGACAGCCCATAATGCATTCGCGTTGGTCTGGTGCTGTAATACGTCGGCGCGGGCTGATTCGTTGGTAAACATTGGGGGCACAGGTAGTAGAGCAAGAAGTGGGATTGGCATCTTGGTCGGGCAGTTTCGCATCTGTAAAATAATTTTACCAATAGTCAGATCTACCGGCAACGCTTTCTTGTCTCCAAAGAAGTTTATAAAGTGGTGTAACAGGGGCTCCCAGTGGGAAGATGGATCCCAAGGATGTGGCAGTACCGAAGCTTTCTTTGTACGCAAAGTGAAGAACAAATATGTAAGAGAGAAAATCTTAATGGTGAAACTTAATATTGTTAAGCTGCAGCTTTACTCAATAAGTTCTCAAGAGGATAGTTGATCGTCTTAGGAGAAGAGGTCTCGCATATACTTAAGTAGAATTATATTGCCAGCTCCTCTCCATCACTCCTGAGCTCACCACCATCGTGAGCATGCCTATCTGCGGTGGGCCTCAGGCTAACATTCTACCGAATGTCAGCCGGCTCTGCTAGTTCATTATCCGACGTGAAGTGTTCTTGCAGTATCCTGATACATGCAATCAACTGTAGGAGAAAACTCTTCATATCGCTGTCCTGTGAGTGGCGAACTAACAGGTTACTGATAAGCTAGTCTAATATCGAACCCACTGTCCTATTTGTATTCGTCTATGCAAGTCTCGTAGACAACCATTCATCAGTGCCATTACGTTTGACAAGTCTATCGTCTTTTACTGTCTTCGACACGATAGGTTGGTCCACGGACTCCCGTGATGAGGCACTTAAGCCATTAGCTTATACGGGCGCTACCTGTAGCCACTGACGATAAGCGCCTCAGTCAAGATATGATTACTACGATCTAGAGGTCGCTAACAACCTCCAGACATCTTACAGTCTTTCGGGGACATACGGGAGTCGAAGGTCTACCACTTAACCGGAGGCCTCCCGGGCTTCCAGTATACCTTACATACCTACCACCTTAGGCTTATAAGAATCAGTGGTGTTTGCACCCGAGAATGACTTCTTGTGTAACCATTCGGTCGCCCCATGCCCCCTCATATATCCTGTGAACAGCTTCCGGTCGGAAGGACGGCGACAAAGTATACGGTATTACACCGCCGTCTTCAATCGTAGGTCTTTACTAGTAAACCAGCAACTTCCCTTAAGTTGGCCCATGACGCATTGTCTGTACATCGAGGCCAGAGGGGGGTGTTGGACTCAGATTTCTCAATGTTTGCCAAAGGCAAGATTTTCTTTGGTTCATAGTCCAACAACCGATTACCCGATTGAGCCCAGATTTGAACCTCCTATATAATCTTGCGTAACAAACAATCCTATGACTTTTCCCGAATCTTCGCGTAACCTTTTACGCCCATGGTAGGGTAACTCCTATCCAAAAGTAGGGTAACCTCTTTGCCAAGGTAGGGTAACTATACTGCCTAAGGCAGGGTAACTACCTGCCTTAGGTAGGGTAACTCGCCGGAACTCTCGGAGACCTTCCGACCTCGCAGTGTAGACTTTCCCTACCTACCCGGTATACCTTTTCTCGTTCGCAGTCTAAGCATTACCATTTGCTTAGCCCACATGGTAACCCTTTGATAGAGTTACTTGACTAGCCTAACAGTAACCCTTCCGGGCTTCGGCATTGGATAAGAATAAGTCTACTGTGGGATCCAGCAGGGTCGTTACAGGTGGGTCTGGTCAGATAGTCCGATAATAGGAACTACCGTTGAACTGGCTGGAAGTACTTGCTATACTTGGATCTTAGTATTGTAAAAGCAAGTAATCGGGCAACATTTATCATACTTGAACTTCCTACCACCAGTCTGCCGTATGTATCTCCAAATACAACCGGTCACCACTGAAATCATATTCACAAACTGGTGTTTAAACTATATCCTCCCTATAAGCCACCTGGCGGATTAGGTAGCGGACCCAAGATTCAATATTTCCATAGTAGAAAGTTGTTGAACGCCCGTCACTCTCGAGCTTGGCCTCAGCCCATGACAAATATTCTCAAAATGGATCCAACACTTTGAAATGCTTTTGCATTGTATACGCGGACTGAAATGATTGTGGCTCAGTACCACCTAAGCCTTTGCCAAAATAATTGTTAATTCGTGATCCTGCCACCTTACTCTGCACAAAGCAGCTAGCCAAATTGAAGTCTTGTTGGGACGAAAAAGTGCTCCAAGGCTCTTGAAGTATGGCCTGATTGAGCTCCACGTATCTTGCAACATTGCCAAGTTCTCTGCCAGCACCGGATATAGTTTGCCGACCAGATGGCATCAACTTATCAGGAAGTCACAAAACGTCCTCCACATCCTCAGCGTCTGAATCATGTTGTATGTCGTCATCTCCTGCACGTTGACTTCCAGAATCGCTGGCTAGAATCACGGGGTCAGACTCATAGTCAGAGTTCCCCCAGACATCTGCGAATTCATCTCCCATGGCAAAGACGTGTCCATTCACACCATCATCCTCAGGCTGCATAAAAGATGCCTGCGCGGATGAGTTTGCTAATCTGGAGCCAGTCGCCATTTGGCGAGAAAGCATGATATCTCTATGCATTGTCTTAATATGTGTTTCATACGCGCCCGGTCGTTGATAATGCTGCTGATAGTAAGAACATTTTGTTGTCGTAGGGACCATAGTCGCTTTCCCTGGCGCCTGTCCTCCAAGGTTTCAAGCTGTATCACAGTAGACTGCCGGTCACTGAGCGGATGAATATTACCTTCAAACGGTTGGCGGATTGATTGTGAAATGTGAAAATCAAGAGTTCCAGTCTGCTGTTCCATGCGACGTATTTCAACTTTGGTGTTTATGCTACACGGGGGTAGGATCTTGGCGCGCCTGTGAGGCCCACCCACGGCTCCATGCGGCTTAAAGGCCTATTTCAAGTGTTACATGTTCTCAAGACGACGTCATGTGCAGCTACGAACTTTCCCTGTTTGTACAGCATACAAGTTATGTTTACCAGATGAAAACTGCCTGCGGGCTATATAAACAATGTCTTCTTCCTTCCCTCTGCTCTCCATATCATTTCTCATCCACGGCAAGCTCAATCTTCTCCCCACACCCCCCACACTTTTCATCCAGAGGCTCTTACACCAGCCGTCACTCATGGACAAACCTTGTCTTAACAATAATTTAACCCACCCCCCACAACCCCTCTCAACTTTTGCCCCCCCCCAAGCCACCCCCACTGGCAATTACAATGCCACGATCAAAGGTTGGCCTCGTTTGCCCTAGGACCATGGGCCATGAAAATGATGGCGACATTCGCTGGTGCAAACACATTTGCCACTTTTTGAATCCAGGCACTTTTAGTCCCGAGTATCGTGCCTGGCGCAATGCTATCAAACGTTAGATGGAGCGCGAAGGGATCCAGAGCTTCCGGTACTCGGGTGCGGCCCAATGGGCAAGACTCCAGGCATACGCACTGACAGTTGAGCCAATTGCCAGTAATGGTAGGGCGCAATACTGGCAGAAAGACACAATAAGGGGAAGACGTTTTACGGAAAGTCTGGATTACTTGCACAAGGATGTTGCAAATAAACATTCCCGAACTGTGAAAGCGATGAACCAGGCCCTTTCCCCTGCCATCCCTGTTCCCGCTGCCATCCCTGTTCCCACCGCCGGTGCTGCCGGTAATGATCGTAAGTTTACTATAATTATCCGCAGTTAACCTATATCTATAATGCTAATTTGAATCTCGCAGGTTTCGCTGTCCCATGCTCCATCCGCCTTTGGGTTGATATACCTGATAAGGTCCGGCCTGATGAACCACTAGTTCCAGGACTGAGCAATGTGCAGTGGAAGACACGCGAAGTAGTCTATTGGCTTGAGCTGATTGAGCCTTCCCTAGAGCACTTGCATGTGGAAATCAAATGGGTTATAGGGTGCGGAATCGGATATCACCAGCTCGTTGAGGCGACCAGGTACGGTACGGTTTTGCTCCTCGACGATCCGGAGAAGCCGCTGCCAATCTCGGAAATGGTTTTAATCTGGTCAAGCCGGCACATCCATATCAGGTGGTCATTGAGTCCGGCGAATGAACCAAGGAATCTTCTTTTTTGTTGCCATCGCGATACCGATGACAAAGATGGAACCCCGCATACAAGCAGTCAGCGATATCAGTTTCGGAATAATCAGGACGGCCCTGACAAGCCTGTAGCAGAGGAGGAGGGGGAGCAGGGAGAAGATGAGGAAGAGGATGAGGAGGGGGGGGCGGGGCGAGATGAAGATGCTGACGACGACGACAATGCTGTCTGTTGGCCTGGGGGTGAAGATGATAATGACGAGGACGACGCTGTCCGTCGGCCTGGGGGTGAAGACAATGATGACGATGACGATGAGGACGCTGTCCGCCGACCTAGAAGATCCCCATCATAGTGCTGCTGGAAACAGTCTCGAAAATCCTGGAAAGGATTGTCGCCTACCGCCCTGCTGCCTTTGCTCGCTCTACTCCCCTCCTTGACCTCCACCAGTGTGGCTCCCTAGCTGGCCTCAGCTGCTACGATGCAGTCTCCACACTCCAACATGAAGTCTGTCTGCTCCAGTCCTCCCAGCTAAAAGTCTCCAGCCTGTTCCTGGACATCAAAGGGGGTTCTGACAACGTCAACTTAACTCAGCTCTGCTCTCTCCTACATCACCACTCAACACCACCATACCTTGTCTCTTGGATTGCCTCCTTCCTCGCCCATAGGCAATGCCGCCTGGTCTTTCAAGGCGCCACAAATGTTTTCTCCCCCGTTTCTGTCGGACCCCCCCAAGGATCCCCCGTTTCATCTATACTTTTTGTTATTTATGTTTCTCACCTCCACAGGTCAATCCCTCAAGGCCTCATGATCTCCTACGGCGATGATTTTTCTATCACATGTTCCTCCTCCTCCTACCTCTCCAACATCAACCTTCCCCAACACCGGTTCCAGGTTCTCCACTGAGACGCCGCCCTGGTTGGTGTCTCCTTCTCTATCCACAAGACAAAACTCATTCATTGGAGGACTCCACACGACAGGAACCCAGTGTGCAATGCCCCAGTCCATCATAATGGAGCCCTGTTCCACCCCTCCTCCGCACTTTGCTGGCTTGGCTACTGGCTGACCCCTACAATGAACACTACCGCCCATTTCAATAGACGCCTCGGCCTAGCCTGGGCCTTCTTTGGCCTTATCAAATGTCTCAGCCCCTCTGAAAGAGGCCTCTCACCCTGGTGGAACCGCAAGCTGGCTATTGGCCTCCTCTTCACTATTCTGTCATACGGTGCTGACCTCTTCACCCCAAATGCTGCTATGCTACGGAGGCCAGATGCCCCCTGGCACGAGGTCCTCCGGTGGATCACTTACTGCTTCCGCGCCACTCCCTCATCTAACCTCTACTATGAGGCGTCAATCCCCCCAATGGCAGTCATGCTAGTGCACAAAAGACGTTTAGCCTCACTCTTCCTTCTGTGTTCTCCTCCTACCATCAACCCGGCAACTGCTCGGCTTCACACCTCGGTTCCTACATGGTCTCCTGCCGGAGCCCCCTCCCATCACCACCTCCTCGCATACATACACGGCTTCTACCGCCCCGCTAATTGGTCCTCACCAACCTCCAGGAGCCGCCGTCACCTCCCACTCGACTCCACCGCCCACTCTATCCTAGACATCATGCCTGATCCCCTCCTCCACGCTCAGCCCGACCTCATCTACCCCCTGCCATACAACCCAGTTGGCCCCACACCTTACCGCCTACTAAAAGACAAGGTTTTTGCTGTCACCATGGCCTCCTGGTCCTCCCTCACACCCACCCCAGATTATTACCCCTTTACCCGCTCTCTTACCCCGCACCCCTTCATGGGCCTCCCAAGGTTCAGTGCAGGCCGCATCCACCAGATGCGGCCCCAGAAGAGTTACCTTGCCTCACATTCCCCCTGGTCTTCCCAGGAAATATCGCCACTCTGCCCAGCCTGTGAAGAAGACGACGAGACCTTCAAGCATGCTATCCTCCACTGCCCGGCCAAGGCCTCCGAATGGGCGTCCCACCTCTTAGGGATCACAGACGTTGGACCAGATGCCCCACTGTAACGACCCTGCTGGATCTTACAGTAGACTTAGTCTTATCCCATGCCGGAGCCCGGAAGGGTTACGGTTAGGCTAGTCAGGTAACTCTATCAAAGGGTTACCATGTGGACTAAGCAAATGGTAATGCTTGGAATGCGAACGAGAAAAGGTATACCGGGTAGGTAGGGAAGTCTATGCTGCGAGTTCGGAAGGTCTCCGAGAGTTCCGGTGAGTTACCCTACTTAAGGCAGGTAGTTACCCTACCTTAGGGAGTGTGGTTAGCCTATCTTAGCAAAGAGGTTACCCTACTTTTGGATAGGAGTTACCATACCTTGAGTATAAAAAGTTACGCGAAGTTTTGGGAAAAGTCATAGGAGTGTTTATTACGCAAGATTATAGAGGAGGTTCGAATCTGGGCTTAATCGGGTAATCCGTTGTTGGGCTACGAACCGAAAAGAATCTTACGTTTGGCGAACATTGAGGAAGCTGTGTCCAACACCCCCCTCTGGCCCCGATGTACAGACAATGAGTCATGGGCCAACTGTCGGAAAGTTACTGATTCACTAGTAAAAGCCTATGATTGAAGACGGTTGTAACACGTCCCCTAGTGTTGTAAGAACACTAGTTAGGGAGCGCTGCGGTATGGGTTAACGATAGCTATACTCAGATCCCAAAGAGCAGGACTTTAAGTGAGGTATAGCTAACGGAGGCTTCGATAGAGTGTTGAGCGGTAGGTATCAATTATTATATCGCCAGCTTGCCAAAGTCCTGAACTTGCAAGCTGTTGGGAAATTGCGAACTGAACTGAAGTAACTGCTCAACTAAGTATATTTGAACTATCACAGTCGATGTCTCCTCCTCTAAGTCCTTGAGGATCGCAGTCTTTAAATACATTAACGGCTATCCAGTAGCCTTATAACAAAATCAAATAACAAGGCATCAATCGATGCCTTAAACAATTAACATAAAACAAATACCTCACCAGGCCCGTTAGCCTGGTCCTTTGCTTTAACAATCTGTAGGCCTTAAAACAATCAGTAGGCCTTAAAACAATAGTAACCTATAACGGTTACAATGGTGGCGTAATACCGTATACGTTGTCGCCGTCCTTCTGACCGGAAGCTGTTCACAGGATATATGAGGGGGCATGGGGCGACCGAATGGTTACACAAGAACTGATTCTCGTGTGCATACACCACTGATCCTTATAAGCCTACGGTGGTCGGTATGTAAGGTATACCGGAAACCCGGGAGGCCTCCGGTTAATTGGTAGACCGTCAACTCCTGTATGTCTCCGAAAGATTGTAAGATGTCTGGAGGTTGTTAGCAAGCTCAAGATCGTAGTAGTCTTATCTTGATTAAGGTGTTTATCGTCCGTGGCTCCGGGTAGCGCCTGTCCAATTTTCCAAAGCGAAGTAACGTTATACAAACCAATCAACATAAAAGGAAGGAATATACCCCAGAAGACTGCACCAAAAGAAATCCCATAATCCCGTCTCTCCATGCTTGCCATTCGCTCGCCAGTGCTGTATCTTCGGGGTGGTGTTGGAGAAGTCGCCGCTGCCCTTGCCATGGGATAGTGTTACCACCGATATATTCACATGTTGCAATGAGGGCGCATAGGAGCTATCTAGGGATGGTGGGTGGGCGATAAAGAAAGCGGGGGGTAGCTGTACATAGCTTGCTGGTCTCCAGAGTGAGGAGAGCTGGTGGGCTTTATAAGTAATGGGGGGTACACGGACCCGGCATTCTGGAGCTATGGCCCCGCAGTGTCCCAGCAACCGGAATTACCTTTTTTCGTCATCCACCGCAGAGCTCCCGCTTCCCCCATCCTAGCTCCGCTGCGCTTTGCCCAATTGGCAACGGCTTGTTCCAACCCAACATCCGATTTTTCAAAGCGAAGTAACATTATACAAACCAAGCAACATGAAAGGAAGGAATATACACCAGAAGACTGCATCAAAAGAAATCCCATAATCCCGTCTCTCCGTGCTCGCCATTCGCTTGCCTGTGCTGTATCTTCAGGGTGGTATTGGAGAAGTCGCCGCTGCCCTTGCCCTGGGATAGTGTTACCACCGATATATCCTAGCCCCAGGCAGGCTGCACACTGACCCTGCATTAGCCTGCCGTTCGTTGTGTAACATCGTCCCATAGCATAGGCAGGCTGCGCGTTAGCTGGCTTGACCGTGGTGATGCTGGAACCGCTTCGAGAGTGAGATGCGCTCTTTACATGATAGCTCGATAGACGCCTTATAGGCGTCAGACCTCCACCTACCCAGTGTTTGGATTTCACTCTCAGAGATTCCCACTTCTGCCGCCCATGTAGTGGCACCTCTCCGGAAGCTATGTCCATTCCAGCTTCCCCGTCCCAAGCCTGCCGTAATAGCCAGTTCCTGTAGCCTTTGAACGACATATTCCGGTGTGAATGCTTGTTGTGCTGTCCTGCCTACGCAGAAAAGTGGAGCATGTTCTGGGCGGTGACTGTCGATGGTCAATAGTGTCCTCATTGCATGAACTGGGCACGCGCTGTCGTTGCTGGCAGCAATGGTAAGATTGACACCCTTGCGGAAAGGGTCCGTTTTCAATGCCGGAAGGTTTACTTCCATGAATGCCCCAGTCTCGTGTACGCGGATGCTCCTTTTTACCAGAAACCATTTTCCGAAGCTGGATCCCAGCGCTCTGTCTCCCTCTCTATAAGTAAACTCGCCTACCCTTAGGAATCCTGCGAAGGCTAGCGTAAATGCTGCTCGGATCACGATGGTGTCGTAATTAGTTGAGTTGAGGCAGGAGAGGATTTTGAGTAGGAGTGGGCGGGTTAGTGGTGTTTTTTTCCTGCGGTCAGCCTCGCTATGAACCCGTTTAATTCCTTGGATTGCTCTTTCTAATCGAGGGTCGAGGAACTCCTTGCACTCGATCCCCTGGTCTAGCTGGTAGGACTTGAGGCCAGCCAGGTATAACTTCATAGTTTTGACCTTTATTGTGCCTGCCAGCGAGCATACCCATTCAACCAACCAGGCAGCCTTTACTGGGAAACATCCGCCATCTCTGTGCCGGTAACCGGAGAGGGCGCAGAATGTTATAAATCAGGCCCACGGTATGTCCTAGTTCCGTCGGGTGGTAGGGGCCAGACCTCGGCGGCTGTTTTGGAGAGTCCTGATTCCTGTATGTTTGAAATCCACATTCTGGGAGGCTGGATCCGGGTGATATTAACTGTGGCGCAAGGTCAGTAATTCGCTTATAGTCAAACCGTGAGAGCGCATCCGCCAAAGCATTCTTCTCCGTCGGGATCCATCTTGCATCCAGCTCTAAATCCTTTTCAGCGGCGAGTAGCAGGCATCTTCTGAAGACATTCATAGATGCACCACGAATTGTACCGCTCATCAGACCCTGGACTACTGCTTGGTTGTTGATAGGGATTATGAGAGCCTTGCCCTTCCAGAGTCTGCCCCAATGTAAGAGTGCTTGTTCCACAGCACGCATTTCTAATACATTGATATGCTCTCTGGTCTTCGTAAAATAAGTGGGTAACCGGATAGCGAACGCCGATTGTGGTTGTGGTATTCCATCTGCAGTAGTGGTGTATACAGCACCAAGACCCATTGTACTGGCTGCGTCCGACCAGGCGTATATCCTGTCTCTTACTCTGGTCGCAATTGTTCTCTCCGGAGGGTTTTGTAGTATTTGGGACCACCAAGCAAGATCTTTCTTCGCCTCGTGTGATAGTCTTCGTTTACCGTGCTTGGTACCTGGGGGGAAGTGTAACTCCATATTGTATAAACGGCGTAGAAAGGTCCGGCCGAGGGGAACAACTATAGAGACAAAGTTTAAATATCCGCTGATCTTCTGCAGCTCGAGCATGGAGAGAGAGCTTTGTGTGCTGGCGTGGTTGACTATTTGGCGGGCTTTCTGGAGTTTCTTCTGCGGTAGCTGGATGAGCATCCTTGTCACGATTCTAGACTGACTTAGCTGGTTTCATTTGTTATATTGTTTTACTTTCGCACGCA
>QLOI01000667.1:22616-55724 GCA_003313605.1 Tuber umbilicatum | reverse complement strand
TTCCTCCGCACAACAACCCCATTCTCAGAGGCAGACGTACCCTACCCCTCCGCAACCCCCGTACCACGAAACATGTCTAACTCTGCACCCCCGGACATGCGCTTCCGCCGCTTCCCAACCCCCGACTTTGCCCAGCAACAAAGCATCCCCTCACTCCCCACGACCCCCTTGCCACTTCCTCCCCGCCGCGGCGCCTCAACTGCCGCTCCCCTATTCCGCCCACAGCCACTCCACATGACGGTCGTCGATGAAAACGCCGAGTGGGAGCCCGTGGACGAGGACGAGGAAGTCAAGATGGCGCCCTCACCCAACCCCTCAAAAATGCACAGCGGGTGGATGAAGAAACGACGAACAAACTGGTTCCGTCACGAGTGGCCCGACTACCACTTTGTCCTGAAGGGCACGCGCCTCGGATACGCCAAGAACATAGAGAAGGAGGACGGCTTCATCGAGATGGACAATTACTCCGTTTCCTGCTCGAATAGCGCTTCGCATAAGCTCTCCGCCGCGTTCAAGGGGGCGAGACTTTTCGGAAGGAAGACTGGTGGTGTGGGTGGTGCAGGTGAAGGTACTGGTGCGTACTTCTTCCAGCTGGTGCCGGCGGCGCCCGAGGGTGGGAGGAACGCGGTTGGGAAGGTGCATTATTTTGCGGTCGGAAGTAGGGAGGAGAGGATTGATTGGATGAGGGAGCTTATGCTCGCTAAGGCTATCAAGCAGAAGAAGGAGGGGTTCGAGGTTGAAGTTAATGGGGAGAGGGTTTAGACTTCTCTGCTCTTTTTCCGTCCCACTTGTTTTTTATTTTATTTAAACTTGATGTTTACTTTGTTTGCTTGTTATTTGGTTAGCTGGTTATTTCTGTTTTTCTTATGTTTTTGGTCCTTGGTTTGGTTAACTCTGTTCATGGTTTGGTGGCAATCCCCAGTCAGTCTCGTCTTCCACGCTTCACACTGACTCCAGCCAACCTCCCTCCGACCTGTATTTTTCTCCCCACTCACAAACTTTCCTTCCTTTCCTAAATCTTACAAAACCAGGGCATCATATCGGGGTTAGGTTCTTTATAGGTCTCGGTTTTTTTATTTTTTTCCTGTTTATTCCTCCCGTCTACCGGAAGGGCTTGCGGCCCGTCGATTGATTCTTGACACGTAGCCTTTCCTTCCCTTATTATTTTCGTTTCTTCCCTTCGTTATCTCCTATTATATCTATTTACTTTTATTCTATCGTATCAGTCGATCTACAAATCTAACCCATCTGCGCTCTTTCGTTTTTTTATTTGTTTGTTCAATTTGCAACGTTTCAGATGTGAAAGACGGAAATGGTCTCGTCGGTAACGTTGGTGGTCGGGGGTGTTTTTTTTATTTTCATTTCTCTTTTATTTTCGCCGCTTTCGTTTACTACTTTATTTCCTTGTTTTTTTTTGTTTGTCAGATCGCGCCCAGCCGGGATCATCGGAAGAGAATGTAGCTAGCTAGAAAAGAATGTGTGCTATCAACATGTGTATGTCGGTTTTTCGAAAAAATTGAAATTGGTTACGTTGGGTTGTCATTGTGCAAATACGGGTGTTCTGTTCTTCGCTGGGGATGTGCCCAGCAAATGGATGACTTCCCGTAGACGCTTGTGAATTTTAAGAACTTGAAAATTTACGCTCACGACCGGCAGGTCATCTCCTCTACAGCTATCGTACTTGGAAAATCAATGCACTTTGGAGTGAGTGTTTCCCGCTAACTTAACTCATAGTTGCCGGCGGTTATTCTACGACTCACTCACCCACTCGCTCAACTTCTCCCATTGTTTATTCTACAGCTACGAACACGAGGACTCACGGCGGGGATTCCCACTTTCGATTTTCGGTCGAGGCTGTGATGCTGGGTGCAGGGGCAGAGCTGGGCGCGGGGCAGAGCATCGCAGTGATGGTTGAATTGGAATGGAAGCGCCTGTATTTTTGGCTGCGAAGTTTTATGCGCTTGCGGGTGGGTATACGGATCAATTAACGGGAGATAGTACCGTAAAGGTACTCCCTGGTAGCGGTGCACAGCACACAGTTCCGCGCAGTAGCAGCCTAATCCGGCGCCCAAATAATTATTACATTCCCAAATTACAATACCCTAGAACAAAAGAAAGCAAAGACAAATTGGTCAAAAATACAACGCCTCCCTTCCTGTCATAATATTATCATATCATACCAAAACATGAATGAGCGAAAGGGCAGAGTAAGGCCAAAACTCCACTACCATATTATCCCAGTTACAACCACCGCGACACCAACCCCCCACCAAGACCTCTTGACGCTCACCCTCCCCCCAACGTTGGGTGCCGACCCCTCGCCGGGCAATCTCCCACTCCCACCAAATGGCCGGCTCGTGTCCTCGAACCGCACGAGCGGGACAGGGCTCCCCTGCGGATCGTAGCCAGAGCCAACGGTTACGGGGCCCGGCGTTTGCGAAGACGTTGTTGTCCTGAGGGTAGGGGGTGGCTTTATACTTGTTGATGGTGTGCTTGTGTCCCCCGTGGGAGAAGAGGTAGGGGAGGGTGAGGAGGAAGTGGGGGTTAATCGGGGGGTTTCTCCAGTAGATGTGGAAATTGTGATGAGCACCTGCTGGGAGGTTGCTGTTGCGGTTGGGGTTTGCGCTGTTGAGGGGGTAGTCGTGGTTGCGGTGACCGCGGGTGTCGTCTCTCGGCCGCCGGTGGGGGAGGTTGTCTGCGAGGTTGAGGGTACTATAGGTGAGAATGGAAGAGTAGAAGTGTTTATAATTGATGCACTAGGTGATGTAGTGACTGGCTCTCCAGTAGTAGCTGTGCTAGGGGTAGTTGTACCTGGAGTCGTTACACCCGAAACTGGAATACTGGTCGTGGGGGTGCTTTTCGGGGGATTTGTCGTCACTGATATGACTGGGTGAACACCGGCGGAAGTCGCGCTTCCGGTGGTCCCTGAGCCCTCAGTGGGCGTAGCCCTGGTACCAATGGGGGAAGTAGAGGTATTCGCCTCCCCGGTAGTTGTTGCTTCCCCGATGGCGGTTGTGAGAGTACTACTGAGTACAGATGTGGCTTCAGAGATGCTACCAGTGGGGCTCGGCGTTGCCGAAGTGTTACCTGTTACCGTGGGAGAGCTTGTGGTGGCGATTGTTCCTGCAGTTGTGGGAGTAGTGCTCGTCACTCCAGAGGTTACGGCATCCGAGGTCGTCCCTGAAGTTATCGCTTGACTGCTCGGTGTACTAGCGGTGGTGTTACTTAGAGCCCTCGAGGTTTCGAGTACGGTTGAAGGGTATTCCTGAACCGTACTGATCTCGGCTATTGGGGAGGATTTAGGGGAGGGTGTTGAATGCACTGGGGGGCTTGTCGGGAGAGATAGTAAAGAGGTTTCCGAGGGCGTGGAGTGTTTGGAGTTGTCTGTCACGAACACTCGAGATGTTGTCGGAGGTGGCCCGAAAGTGGATCCTATACTGGTGGCTTCGGATGCTTCAGAACCATCAGTTGTGACTTTGGTTGTGGTGCTGGAAGTCTTTGTGTTTGGGGATGGGGATGGAGACGAAAGTGGAGACGGAGATGCTGATCCCTTAGGTTTATCTACTGGGATATCAACGGTAGCGCTAGTGGGTGTTGCATTCGGAGGCGAGGTCGGAGACGGGAGTCCTGATCCCTCTGGCCTATTAACAGTAGCTACAGAAGAGCTCGATCCCTGGGAAGTATTCTCTGGAATAGGAGGAGTGGCGGTTCCTGGGGGAGTCGGCTCCGGGGGGGTGAGTGTAGCCAACAAGGTAGATGTCTCTGTTTCTCGAGAGGCTGTTGTCGGGGGGCCGGTTGGTGAGCTCACTGATGAATTGGGGAGCGGACTTCCTTTTGAAGTTGTCTCAGGAGAGGAGATAGTCTCGGAAGGATTGCCCATAGCTACAGACGTAGTTTCGAGGGAAGGGGTCTCTAGGGTTGCGGGCTTGCTTGTAGAAGCTCTGGGAACTTCCGACTCACTTGAGGCTATCCCAGGGGCTGTTGTAGTTCCAGACGTGGTAGATGATGAAACAGGAATTGCGGGGGTTTCTGGTTTGCCGGTGGGAGACCTGGGGGGTTCCGACGACGTAGAGGTTGTACCCAAAGCATCGGTATTGGTAGTCTCATCCGGTAGCCGCTTTCCTCCTCCCGAATTAGCAGAGCTCTCCTCTGGGGCGTTCACCTCAGTTGTTGTCGCTATCAGCTCTGACGTCCTTGAAGTCTTAAGTATCTCTGTTTGAATGGGCAATGGTATAGATTTTGACGTTGATGCAGACGAACCCAGGCCGGGCGGGGCTTGCGATTCCGTAGTCGGTACAAGAGCCTTCTCGCATTAGCCTGTATTTCGGTTATATTAATTTTGGTTGATACGTACTTGTGTAGTCGAGAATGTCACTTGAGCTGCAGTCTCTGGGATCTTGGTGGTAACTGTGCTCGTCTCTGAAACGTCAAATCGAGAGGTGCTGGACTCAGTGGCAGTGCTCCCAGATGGTCTTGGTGTGAGTTCATTGAGACGAGTGACAGTTGATGACTGGGTGGTGTGTGAGATTTCCACGGGAACGTTTCCAGATGATGTTGGGACCTCTAATTTGCTAGTAGGCTGTGTGATAGCATCATTAGTAGTCTTCGGAGTAGAAGGTGTCGGGGTTCCGCCATTGAGTGAAGAATTGCTAGCCGAGGTTGGGGATGTGGATACAGTGGGCCGATGGTTCGGGGTGTCTGGTTTTGGTATGGAAGAAGTGAAAACATCACCGGCTTTAGTACTCGTGGGGTTCTCATTGGTGAGTGGCGGCGGCGGAGCGCTAGTATTCTCGTAAGTCGGCTTAGCCGAAGCGGATACATTTACGGTCTTTGATGACAAAACCAGAGTTGTAGTAGTAGGAGGAGGAGCACTTGAGGTCTCTGTTGAGACAGACGGCCCGGGCGCCCCAGTCGAGCCAGCAGAAGTGCCTAGCGCTTCTAGTGAGGGCGATCCCGGAGAAATGATAGAAGGGCTCGAAGTAACAAAACCCGAGCTAGCGCTCGGCATTGTGGTCGCGGTCTTAGAGACTGAACCCATAGATAAGGATAGAGATGGAGTTGATGCTACCGATGTTCCGGCCAAACCCGTAGCCGTTGTTTGCGACGAAAGATTCTTCGTGTTTGCAGTAGGGCCACTCGGATTATCTATAGAGCTCAACGAAGAGTTCAACCCGCTCGTCGTACTCTTAGACACCACCGTGCTGAAGATGACACTAGAAGATGAGATCGTGGAGTTTGTGGGTGAAGACGTGGTGTTGGCGGGCGAGATAGTGGAGGTAGAAACCTCCCTATCTGGGGGAGACACGGAAAATCCCGTGTTTGAAGTGCTAATCCTGGGAAAGGTAGGACTCTTGGAGGGTACCAAAGCAGTCGGTTGAGGCACTGCGACCGAGGGTGTAGAGGAGCTTGTCCCAGACGCGGTAGTAGGCTTGGTCGCGCTGTTATCACTCGGCTTTGATACAACCAATGTATCCGCCTTGGTAGACGCTGAAATACTAGGAGCCGGTACGCTATAAGCTGAGGTGGGTTTGGCATCAGAAGTAGGGGTCGTGCTAGACTTGGAAGAAGCCAACGGATTTGGGGCTCCGGGCGCGGGAGTAGCAGGAGTAACGAACTTGACATCAGAAGTCCCATCTGAGCCTGTGGACGCCTCAGTCTTCATTACTGGCGAGGAGGGAGTAGTCAGCGAGGTTTCCTGCTTAGTCGCCTGCTTCACTGACCCTTTGGAAGTTGGTGAATCTGCCGGAATAGAGGTAATTGAGGTTGGTTCTACCGTGGACAGAGTAGGGGTTGCAGAAGTGGGTGAACTAATACCCGTAGTTTTGCTCACCGGCTCCTCAGAGGTAGAAGAAGCCTTCGATTTGGTCGCTGCCCCCCCATCAATTTGTTCTCCACCAGCCGGTTCGTTAACCTTTGTGGGTTTCACCACTGGTATAGAGGTCGAAAATATTTGTGAGGCTTCGGGCTTTTGCAGTATACTTGTCGATACTTTTTTCTCTTCCTGCGTGGCCTCAGACTCCGGCATCACACTCACAGAGGTCGTTTTCTGAACCTGGGTGGTTTCCGGCATTTCTGCCACATTTGTGGTTTGTGCTCCCTGAATCACCGTGGTTTCCGGCTTTTGTATGAGTGTTGGTTTCGGTGTTTCCACGGCCGGAGGGGTAGTTTTTGATATGATGGGAGAATCGGGTTGCCCTTTAGCAACAGTGTCCGTGGACACCTTTTCCACAGGCACTGTTTTCTCAATCCCCTTCGCGGACGTCCTATTAACCTCTGAGACGAACACACTCTCCGCGACGGCCCTTCCAACCAATGGCTTCACAAGATCCCCTCGGTTCAACCACGCATTCCCACCATATGTCGGGGCTCCACTGATTAAATAAGGGGAAAGTGTACTAAGAATAAAAGTATATGTTAAAATATCGGCAAGCGACAGATGATAATGGACTGGCATTCTGTTCTACAGAACGCTGAACTATCAGAGTTTCGAAACATGAGTAAATAGCTGAGACTATAGAAAGGATATCAAGCAGGGTGGGTACCTCTTTCGAGCAAATGAACGGCGCTCAAATATCCACGGTAGACCTATACCATCTTTCCGAAGCGAAAGTGACTAAACGAGTGAAGATTCTCGAGTCTTGCTCGGAGACTAAAATACTATCGTGAGCTTCCCCCAAAGCCATAAACCGAACGAACGAAAAAGCTGGGAACCGGGGAACAGAAAGAAGGTGGGTTGCAGAAGAATTTCAAACAAAGTCAGGGGATAAGGGGATAATATGTGAGAAAGTGAAAAAGTAAAACGTTAAGTGAATGATAGCGTAGAACCAGGAAATGAACTTACATGTACAAGTAATCCTTAGGAGATCGGAACCTGCCCAAGCACAAACGAGTGGAATGACTGGTGTAAGGATCGAACCTCCCCAGGGCATATATGAGGCTCCAGCCCGAGGGCAGGTAGTTGATAAGCAAGTTCGCTCTCACTCATTTGTTGTAGCGCCTTGATAGCGAAGGGAAGTGCGGATGCATAATGTTGGAACCAGTAGGGCAGTAAACGATAGGCGCTTCCAACCGCGATCGAGGTACCGGTAGATAATGTTCGGATACTGATACCCGAATATGGAGTTCTTGGTTGTGTATTGCGGTCGCGGAAGAAATCCCTACAATTCTACAGGAACAGATCATTCCTCATATGGTCATTTACTGCCCGAGCAAGTTATTCTGCCTGCTTCGCGGTCCACACCAGAGCTTCCGGATAAATTGAATTCAAAGATAGAAATCTCACCACATCGCAATCTGGTACTTTGGGATACAGTAGTCCCGGTACGAGATGAGGCTGAGAATCTCCGCCATTGGAGTTTCATCCTCAAAAGTAAGGGGTTCTGTTTAATCCTTGGGGTTCACCCCAGAAATCTAGGGTGATACCAGGTAGGGAAGTTCACCCTTGAGTACAAGGCCTCTTTTGGACGAATCTATTCCTGTAATCACTCGATTAGGTGGGCTGCGTTTTCTCTAGTACCCATTGCAGAAACCCGTGAGAGCTCCCCGAGACATTGCGACGCATCTCTTCTTGAAAACTTTGCATAATGCTGCATATGGTAAGCTACTTTAGTGTTTCAAAAAAATCCATTGTCTGCGTCATACGAGCTTAGCGACAGAAGAAATCGCAGCCGACCTCACCCTGGCTTCCATCCAAAATACATTGATAGGTTTAGCCAACCACCACAAAGGTGTGAGGCAAACCTCGCTATTCAAATAACAATCAGGTGAAAGAGTCGCGGGGAATTTAACTTAAAATTGCCAACTATTTTCGCTTTGCTCAACACTAGCAATAAGTGAATGAAGTCAGCCATGTGGAAATCCCGTACAAATTGCCCATCTTGGCAGTGTTTTTGGGCATTTCCTCCGGAACTCTAGGGTTCAGAACCTTCGAAGGCCAGGTAATAGAAACCATGCCAATTACGTGAATCTCCATGCCGAATTGTGCTATCCCAAAAATCACTACCGGTAGATTGTTATGGTGCCTCGTAGGCGCCCTTTGAGAACGGGCATTTTGTATGGGGAACCGAGAAGGGGGTTAGTTTCCACTTGTCGCTCTTACTCTACTTGCTCGTAGATCAGCACCCCACCCTTCTCTATTGCACTTTAGGCCGGTGCGATACAGTACTAGATAGCTTGTTAGTAGCTGTATTACGGTAGATAGGTACTGTACTTGTACTGTACTCCTAGTACTCCTAGTGAATGATAACCCGGATACCCGAAAAACGCGGGTAAGCCTGGGTTATCATCGGAGTAAGGTAATTTATCTAAAATCTGAGGCTATAGGTTGGTCTGCGATGAATCAGTTGTTCAGGAGCCCGTTTCTCAAATTCCTAAGGCGTTTTTTTCTGAGGCGATAGATTTCGCTGTCAAAGACGCTCTTTTGGTTGTCCACAGTTGCACTGCCGAAAGGTACCTGGAGTCCTAACCTCCCGGGAATGCTGTAAATTTACGAGTACTGTACTCGAGTAGTTACCCATACAGTCGATCCCAAGGAACCTTTCCAGTCTAGATTCCAAGAATCCTGGGCCAAATTCAAGCACATCAGTTTGTCCCTATCGGCTATGTCGGCTATGGCCTTGATACCAAACAGAACTCCGACCCCCCCTTGAACCCCAATCAAACCCCTCCGACCCCTTGGGAAAAGCTTAGCTACTAATATTACATACCGCACCGTAGGTCGCTTCCATTGCCAGTTCTCGAGGGGCACGGCAATGTACAAAAGTAAGAGGGGTGGCGGAAGCGGTATCACCCATGTTTCAATAGACGCCCGGCACACCAACCCACATAGCGCCCAACACAATAGGTATTTTTGGCTTCTATGGCACCCAAACTTGTGGTCGTAAAGATAGCTTTCTCTAGAGATATCTGCTCTCTGAATTAAAATCCTATTATAAGTATCTGAGATACTTTCAGCGTTTGGTTGAGTATCCTTTAATCTAGTTTCAGAGACTCACCGTAACGCGGTTAAGTAGAATAATTTGGTCACATATAATAAGGGAAAATTCAGTTATCCACGACGGCGCCGCAGAACGGCCCGGTCCCTAGGTCTTAATTTTCTGTGTGCTTATTAGATATCAGAGCCGGTAGAGCGGTAACTTATAGCTGGTATGCCTGATCTATGCCAGAAGCGTGGGAACCGTCTGAGCAGCCCTATAGATCCTGCAGGCTAGATAAGAACAGGGAAATGGAGGGGGGAGACCAAAACGGTCGGTTAATAATGCCTTCACAAAAGTGTCGTCTCTCGTAATAGCGTGCTTGGACTAGTAAAGATTAATCGCGATACCAAAATCTATCTTTCCCATGAAATCGTAAATTGCCAATTTTAATGGCATGCGCAGGTACCCGGGACTGATGCTTGGATGCTCCCGGTCAAATATCATATCCCCACGTGGGAACAACAGAAGGTCTTTCCTCTTAAGGATGAAGGGAGCATCGAAAATCGGTCTGACATGGAATCTACACCCACGTTTCGATCGGAGCCTTGAGACAGGAGGATCACGGATATTAGATTGGCCCCAGGTAACACTATATCTCCATTAGATTCTTGATTCGAAAAAAATCTCCCCAGCTCCAGTAATTTGTCAACAGAGTGTTATCTATCAACCGATCAATGAATGAATATACACGCCAAGAGACATGGAACCTTCTACCTCACCCCCCTGGTCAACAGAAACGAACGGGGAGCATCACAGTCAGAAGTTCTCACCATCTGTCAAGCTTCCGGTATCTTATCCAAACCCAGGACTTTTATGCTGTTCCGCTTTCATCTCGTAGTCCCAGTGTCATATCTTAATTGCTAAACGTTCATATGCGGCGACACAAGGCATGACCGGTTTACCATAGCTACTAACTCATCCGGTAGGATTCTTATAGCAGTTAATAACTTCCCGGATACTTGATGTAAGGTAAATTGGCATGGAAAGTTTTTAGGGCCCTTTGGGCTGAGTGGAAATGAGGATAGGCAAGACCTAGAACACGTATCAAAGCATGCTAAACCACAGCAGATAAGCATCCCTCCGATGCTAACCTACCGACGTTGTACGGTGCAACGGGTTCTCGAAGGGGTGTGTTATGGACCCCAGAGTATCCAAGAAATTTACCCTACTCGAGTAAAAGTATTAGGTTTCCGGTGGATACACGTGCAGAGGATGGTGACGAGTTAAAAGGGGCAATATAGGTATCTAGGTATTGTAAAGTGCAACCTTTAGGTGAGTATGTAGATGCTTCAGTAAAAAGTCAACTATAAGTTAGCAGATGCTGGAATCTCGCGGTTACTATATCGGTTCTTGTGGGTCACAAAGCTGATGCTGGGATAGGCTTTTGGCGTCAGCAGTAGGAGAGAGTAAGGGGGGAGAGGAAGGTATAGAGAGGCATTCCTACAAGAGCTATCCTATTCGTATAGGTGTTGTCTCCAATATAGATTTCCTGCACATGGCTGAATAACAACTCACGACATATCGCCATATATAACCTAACAACCCTCGCGCATAAACTACGTAATATACACTATTCAGGACTTTAAATCCAATATTCTGAACAACAGCGGGGCCATAGGACTATTCTCACCAGCCGAGATAATCATGTCTAAGGGATCGCTTGTATGTCCTGGACCTTATATTTTGGGGGTTGAAATTCAACCCTCCAGGCTCTTCTATCGAATCTTCACCCGTAGTGGTGTACTTCTTGTCTCTTTGTTGACCCTCACACTAGTAACTTCAGGGCTGTGTGTATGTATTCCCCCTCTTGTTATTGGTATCTCTTTTCAAGTTTCCCTTTTGTTTTTTGCGCTTGACTTATTTTTTTAGCTCCCCCATTTCCTACTCCCATTTTTCTCGGCAGACACCACCATAGAGTACATCAACCTTGACAAGGTATTATTTTTGCTCCATATATTCACCCCCACCTCAAGCACTCCCTGTCCCAGACCCCAAGACCGTCTCTTTATTGGGCCCCCCATAATATGATGCTGTAGCAGTCTATAGCGCGAGTAGTGCAGCCTACAGCGTAAACCAATGACCGTTTCTAAATATAATACCTTATATTATAGTAAGCGTAAATAATGTTTAATAACAGAAATTAGTTTTGCAGTTTCAGATACCCAAATCACAATATTATTGTAGTGTCATAATATTTTTACTATTAAGTTTTTCTAGGTGAATACTAGTATGTATCGACACCGTAACAGTATAAATCAAGTAAAAAACTAACCTCTCTTGTATTTCCCTGATTGAAATGAAGGGAAGGAAATACGGAAAAAAGGTCAAAATAATCTTATCTGATTCAAATAGGTTCAAATCTCAATAATCTTCTGCCTACTATTCCTACCTACAGGTATACGAAATCCGACTCACTTTTCTTGATCATTAGTTCATTCATGTATCATATCTCTATTCTATTTTTTTTTTTTGTCTTAGTTTCCTTTTCGTATTATCATACTATCATACTGGAAATATGGGAGAAGGGGGGGAAAAAAGAAAAAAATTAGGAACCATTGTTCAAGTTATTCTCTTCGTAGGGGGCTGTGATTTAAGCACATTATTTCATTATAAATGAAGTCTAACTTGAGCTGCTTTGCCTATCGGGTGGTCGATGCCGGTCAGGGAACTGCATTCGACACTCATGTCCACTAGTTTATGAATTCTAATCGAAACTACTTACAGGACAATTTGAGTAAAAACCAAAAAACGTAAACGTGATAAGACTTAAACTTCCGAATTACAAAACTAATTTCCGTTATTAAATACCTTTTGCCTTGGTTACATAAAGCATAACATTTTGAAACAGCCATTGGTGCGCTCTATAGACGGCATGCACCGCACCCATTGTGACAATTTTCACATATGCTGTCACGGATGATTACTAGGCTACCAGCCAACAGCCAACCAACCAAGACTTTGGAAGTGCAAGAACAATATAGTTCGAGAATCAATAGCCTAATATCGGGATTTCCTCTTTGCCTCCTGACTGATGAAACCTAAAGGAAGCACGAACGACGAAGTGGTGAAGGTGGAATCACGATAGATGATAAGTGGAGATGAAGGTGGAAGGAGGAAAATTCTATGACTGACAGCCAACCTCCTAGATGAGGACAGAATCGGAGGTGTGTAGCTCCCAAACTCCAAAAACTCAACGAACTCCAAAGAAACACACCAAGCCAATAAACCATGATCTCAAACGATCTAGAACTATCCTGATATCTCATGACCCACCATGGCCCCTGAAGCCTCTCGCCCCTACACGAACTACCATATGCCTAATAGTATAGGGTGTGAAAGAAAAGACAAAAGCCAAAAGCCTATATCCTATGCCTAATGGCATAGGATCTGAAAAAAAAATTCATGCCTCATGCCCGATCACCGCACACCACAAAACACATGGCCGATAACCTCCTATCCGCCTAACCGCATATCCGAAACACATCCACTAAACCACATGTTCTATAGGTAATCCAACACTAACGATTGAGAAGATCGGCATTTCAAGATATCAAAGATCGGTTTCTAGGAAGTGTTAGAGAACCACGCGGATATGGAAATCCACGAGACTGCTTTTCTTTTTTTAAGGGATCCCTGGCGTATGTTAGTTGTCCAGAAACTGCCCCCCAAATGTATGATACCTAATTATCTTATGCAGGTTTTGGTTTGACTTGGTAGATCCAGTATCTCCGCTGGTCTTGGGCAACAACTCTAGGAAGGTAGGCGATTTGGCTTCGGAATCTGTGTTTTGGTTCAGTTTACTACTTGGCTCTGCGCCATTCGGTAAAGGGCATTGCCATGTTCGGGGTGATCACCGAGCGTCCAGAGTGATTGTGTGGATCGTTCTTTCGTTCCCCAGCCTTTCCACCAAGTCCTTGACATTGCCGGAGGAGCTCCGTTCATTTGCTCTAGTCCATAGAGTTTCTCATAATTCCCCTCCCCCCCAGCCGTTCAGGGAAATATATGAATCTCCAATGTTGCCCCTAGTTAGCATCTCTACCGATAGTCTTGCTCATCCTCCTCCCGCATTCACTTGCGCCTGCCTCGCAGTGATTTAGCTCCGGCCGCTTCATCTTGTAGTGCTTTCTTTCTTCAGAGAAGTAGAAGGTTTGTGAGGACTCTGAAATCCTAGGATCATAAAGCTTCAAGAACTCCTGGTTAAATCAGACCTAAGTGATGCAGCTCTCCCGATAACCTAATATGACACTGGTTCGTGAGAGTGGGTGTTGTGCCCAAACTATTGGGGTGTATGCTAAAGAGTCAGTACAAGGTGCCTTCGAGGTTAGAAGGGTGGAAGAGGGCTTAGGATCGTCCTGTATCGGAGTGTGCGTACCATAATATTACGCATCCACACTAACATTCCCAAATCTTAATACTCCATGATAGTTTTGACTGTTTCTGAAATAAGAAGTGGTTTTCTCCATGCCAGCGATCGCTGAAGGGCAGATGCCATAGCGGTTAATTTATTCAAAACTATTGAGATAGCAAAGTCCCACTCGGGGCCCCCATCGCCACCCTAGAGAAGCATGCGTAATCTCTTCTCATAATACTAGAAATATAAGCCAGCAACCCTGTGGCCACCAAGCCACTCTTCCAAATAAACCTCTCTACAGTAGGTTGGCATCGATGGTCCCTTTCTCCATAATCTTACTTTGTAAATTATTCCCTGTAATAGAACCATACTAGAGCTCTATGTCACCATAAGTTTCCTTGTTTATCATATGGTCCTTCGAACCAAAGCTCGATACGAGTGATGCCATATGATTGGCAAGCGCTTGCCATCATATAGGTTCAGAGTAGGCTTAACGTTCCTAAACCGCTGCATCCTGATAGAATTTCGGTGGACAAATGAAGCAGGATGTCCGACACTCAATTTTCTCATAACGTGTTTCGCGAGGATCATGCGACCATAACTAAGAACTGCCTACCCAAAACGTTTTGTCCAATGCCATTTTTACACCAAACTATCCACCCTTGCTCACAGTACAATTCGTATGAGAATCCGGCAAAATTTTGCGGTGTTGGCAAGAAATGTAGACAACATGCGGAATGGTACAGAATTCTTAAATATTATGAAGGAGCGGAGAAAAAGCCAAGTGCACAGTATCAGTTGTCATGTACTTTTTGCATGGAACTCCATACAAAAATTTAAGTCACCTTCACACTAGTTGACGCGATTGTAAGCAATGGACATGGTTATGGTTCCTTAGACTTCTTCCCATAGAAGTTCAAGTGCATAGTCATTGTCTAGCCGGTGGGAAGCCTTAAGGTAGAGTTGGAGATTGTCTGTTCGAAAATGTCCAATTTTTGATTTGGTGTAAAAACCAGTGCAGGGCGAAACGTTTGGAACTATGATAGTACAATAAAATGCTGTACTGTACTAAGTTACATGCCAACAGGTTAGGAGCCCAACACCCATTATTGGCAGTCTTTAGGGGTAGCAACACACAAGCAATCACTCAAGAAACAGCCGAAAAGTGTCGGGTTCATAATACGGAATCATGACATGAACAGTTTATGTATTTCCTTCAGACTATTTACAAAATATCAAGAGGAAAAAAACAACCCCTAGTTACCGAGCGCCGCCCACCAGGGGTCACTGGAATAAAACAAACCCAAAACGAACCAAAACGCCTAATACAAAACCAGAAAGAAACCAAAGCCAAACACAATGCTAAAAAGGACGAAAAAAATCAAATCATCCTCATTTCCACATCACCCACCTTCACTACCATGGGGTCCCAGGGCCAGGCCCCGTTGGAACAATCGTGATCGGAAATGTTTTCACATGTGCAAGCTTCATAGCCGAAAGTACCACCACGGAGGCGACCGCGGCCACGCGATATCGGGCTCGATGATGGGGAGGCGGTGGTTGAGGATGAGATGGATGTGGTAGCCGAGAGTGTGGGAGAAGAGTTTGGAGGCGGTGATGGCGACAATTTTGAGAGTTTGGGGGACGATGGTGGTGATTCGATCTGTGGGGGTTGTGGTGCTGGTGGTAGCAGCGGTCGCGTGAAAGGGACAATTGTTTCCTCAGATGATGTCTGGGCCACGGGTTTTGGCCTCGCTTCCGTCACAATTTCCAACGGCGGGCACTCAAAACCCCGGTCCAAGCCTTGCTTTTGTTCCCACTCCTGAAAAGCAGCGTCCTCGGCTGCCATCGCCGTCTCACAGCCATTCTTGACACCTTCGACAATCCCTTCAAGCACACCGAGGAATTGTGTGACCACGCTCCGCTCGACCTGTCGTACGCGCTCTTCGGCGGCTTGTAACTCTACCTGTAACCCTGAAACCGATGCGCGGCGAAAATAGGCCTTTTGCGTTTTCACCAGGAGTTTATCCCTCGCCAACCTTGCCGCCGCAAGTTCTAGATGTGGTGATGTGAGTAGCGGAGTTAGGGATTGTAATTGTGAAGTGAGTATCGAGTGGAGGGAGGAGAGGAATAGATCTGTTGATGGTGGCCCCTCTATAGTCCCTCCGGCTGCAATTGCGGGAGAAGAAGGCGTCGGGGGTTGCCATGTCGGCGACAGTCTATTCTCCGCTGGCAGAACCGCAGGTGCAGACCGAACCGATCTCTGAATTGATGGTTGGATATACCAAGAATTTGGCGCCTCGTCCTCGTCTTCCGTCCCTTGCGACCCCCAACCAAACGTAGGACTCCCCAACGCACTCGGTCTTCGTGGTACAGGAGGAGGCGGGCAGGAAGGAGGGGTACTAGGCGGATCTCTTGACGCCCATAATCGCTGGAAATGTCCTTTTGGCTTTACCTGCGGACTTGGTGTTCCAATCTCCCCCTCATCATCATCACTATCATCATCATCCTCATCGCTAGAACACGGCGAAAAGAAACTCCGAAGATCCGAGCAAGCCGTCGAAATCGGTGTTAGTGATGTGAGGAAGGTACTGGTCCGTAGTGGCGGCGATGTCGGAATAGACAACCTGGGCCGTCGGGCATCCGGGGATACGGGCGAAGTCATGGAAGAAGGCGTCAATGGCGATGAGGATATAGAAGTTGTAGCACTTTTGGTGGTAAACGTGGCGGAAGTATGCTCGTCCTTGTGGAACGAAGCCTGCGATGCAGACCTTGAAGGCGGAGGAGAAAGCGGGAGCGACATCTTAACAGCTGTATCCGAAGGTGAAAATAATAATTTAGCCCTGCGTAAAACAGATCCAAAGTGCACTCCGATATATTAAATAAAATCCCAGCGTCGTAGCTTGGATATTATATCCACTGTGCGAAAGGTCTCCGCCGCCAACTACCTAGCCGAAATAATAAAGGATAAAACCAAACGCTCCTGCTGCCAAACCAATCCCTTACGCTTTATTATAATGTATCCGCGGAAACTAAATCCCGGAAATTCTGTCTTGACGTTCCAAGCAAGCGTCTCTTCGAACCGGCCCAACCACCGGCGCGACAATTGAAACGCTGTCCTTCCGTTTGTTTGTTGTCAGCGCGCAAGCGTCGAATAAGTTAAGTCAAAACGGGGATCGACGTTTCGTCCGATAGTTATGCGCCCGACTGGTTCCCGTTGGTTGGTTGGTGCTCTTAAATGCTATGGTGGGTGGGGGTGGGAAGGCAGGAATCAAGGAATGCGCGGAGAAGATTAATAAATAAATAAATGAAATCAGTCTGTACCCGTGGTAAAGCTTTTCCGTATTGTATCTTAGTGCCTTGTTACTCGCTGGATGCTGGGGGGAGGAAGCAGTTTTGATTCGTTCCGAGTAGTGATTAAGGATCCGGTAGACAGATAGGTAGGTAGGTAGGTAAGAAGGAGGAGGGAGAGGGCGGGGTTATGTACTCTTGTTTAGCATCTACTATTCGTCTGCCGTACTTATTTGCTCACTTGTATAATGTGTGTACAGTACAGTACCGCGGATGTGGAGGCTTGAAGGATTGAGGCGGTAGTGCTGCTTGTAGTTTGTTCCATGTGTTAGTTGGTTCGTACAGTATGTGCATTTACTCAACTCGCTTCGCTTGTAGGGGTGAACATAAAATTAGAGTTTTCTTGGAATTTGTGATGTGATGTGAGTGTGTAGGAAAGATATGATAGGATCTAACTTATTTAGCAGCTTGAATTGTTGCTACTGTAAGTTACCATACTTCCCCTGATTCCCACTCCCCAGAAGAGGGAATGGAGGTGAGTCTAACTAACCACGGTAGTAAAGTTACTGCAACCCGCTTTGCACCAACTGATCCGTACAATATTTACTATACAACCCCTTATATGATAAATTTACCTACAAGTGAACATTACAGAAACACATTCAAGCCTTTGCTTCGCTGTACTCTATGATACCTGCCGTATGGTACTCGAGTACAGCACTCTGTCTCTCCACTGTCTCACTTGGATCACCGCACGCAAACACAAAGGCGACATGATATGATAGGGGGCTTCACATAGTGGCGCTGTGCACTCTACTGTATAGTTGATCCACGCGCGCCGATCCCGAACAGGCTCGTGCAACTCATGACTAAGTCTAATTTTAACCGCCCAGACCAGATCAGATCGGAGGAATTATGGTGCTATACCGCTTTCCTTTGGGGGTAGGGGGGATTGTAGTTGATTTTTTATTTTTGGGTGTGGTTGGTTTGCACACTCATGTCTTTGATGCAGAGGGGCAGGGGAGGACTTGTTGCTGTACTCGAGTACCGTACACTACCGGCACGACATCCCGTCTGTTAAGTCAGTGTGCTGTGGTGCACGATTGCGCACAGGGGTTTGGTGGAAGAAGTAAAAAAAAAAAGATGGGTGGAGATGTGGTTAATCGAGTTCAATATGGGATAGGATGGAGATCTTGGTGATGGAGATGGGTGATCGGGGATTTGGGAGTGGTTATTGGAGTTAAAATAGACATCCAATAGTTTTGTATATTTTCAGTATGTTCACAAATTTGTAGTTTGTTGATAATTACCTTTTGTCTATATCTTGCTCTGCCTGTACTGTACAGCACAGAACTATCTATTCTCTAACCGACTAACTTACACTATTAGAGATTAAAAACTCGGTCGCCTCAGGCCACTGCGGACAAAAACAACAACCGACCACGAAATCCACCACCTCTAAAAAGGGCTTAGAAATTTGAGTAACAAGTTCATGTGTAGTTAAGACGCAAACGAACCTAGAGCTTCGCATATTTGATATACTGTATTCTCTTGCTCCGTTGATATCTCAAGGCTTACCAGCGTTTTGGAAGTATCCGAGGCCTTAATCTCACCCTGAGTATCTTTCTCTTTCTCACTCAAGCATGAATTTTCCAAACTCCCTGGTTTCTCTCTCTACAATAGCTACTCGGCTTCCTCACTATTAGCATAAGCTAAGCCATTCCTACCAAACTCAAAACACCGGTGAAAACCATCACAAGTGGAGTACATACCGGTAGGCCCAGCCGACATAAGAAACCCGAACATAGGTATAGTAAATTATCTCTGCATACCGGTATCTGAGCCCCCACACTGGATTCAGACTCAAATGCTCTGGCACTCCGCGCCCGACGCCTGTAGTCTAAGCAAGTAACCTAAGCGAGTCGCCTACCAGCACTGCAAATCCACCATTATTACTGTATTCGGGTACTGTACAGCACAGCCTCAGGCATTGCTTCGATCTGGTTCACCACCGCCACCTACCGCATAGACATACACAGGGAGAAACAGGCAGAAATAAAAATCTACAGATTCATTCGGTCAGCCAGTCAGGTGCAGTACGGCGCGGGTTCACCCGTGCATTGTTTAATTAACATTCAGCACATGACCAAGGGTGGGGGTAGGATTGAGGCGTCGTGTAAAGCTATGAAAGATGTGCTCGTACTGGAATTGGTTGATGGTCACGTTTTGGAGTTGCGTAAATAGTTCTGGAGGGGGCTGAGAGGGAGATTTGAACTTTGTGCCGTACTGTGTAGTACAGAACAGAGATAAAAGAGGAGAGGTAAAATAGATGAGATAGGATAGGGTTCGCTCTCCCATACCTGTGGAGGCTACTATTATGCTCCGGTATGAATTATTAGTATCTAAGGTAACGCGCGACTATTCGGTAATATGGCGGCGGTGAAGTCACTTAAGTTAGTGCTGCAATTCTCATCCTCCCTGCGAAAGAGAGAATGAGAATGGGAAGCGACTCGACTTGCCCCCAGGTAATACAACCGTACGGTTTCTCCTGCACAACAGACATACCGGTACTGTATTACCTGTACAGTACTCGTATAATACATCCAGGACCAAGTGCTACCCAGTGCACCCTCCCTCCTCTACCCGGATACTGTATCACAATCCTCCCAAATTCACTCAAACAAAAAACAATCGGCGACCCCCCCGATATTTGCACTGGCGGACAAAATACCCCCTCCCCCGCCGGGAAAATACGCAGGGCGATACAGTCCCGTACCGGTACACGACTCGAACACCCCAACCACACGCCCCCTGTGCTCAAACACAATACGATTTTCCAGCCCTCGCCTTGCCTTTCCGATACAGGAAGGAACCAAGTGAAGTTGGCGGAATCGAGTAGGTGCGCGTCCTGGCCACGTGCGAGTTTGGGATGAAGTTTATGCGATGCGCGAGCACCATGCCGTAAAAACTGGAGCAATTAAGAACCATACTAGGACATCCAGAACCCCCCCCCCCCTTAGAATTCAGGGAGAAACCGCAGCGAAAAGAATGTTTTTCGGCCCTCGGCTGGGATGAATAAAAAGATACAGACCGTACCCGGAGAAGTAACTCTAACATACCAGCGAGGTTCTCAATTATTCTGGTTTTTTACGGTATGAGAGAGAAAGAGTATGATAGGTTGCGCAATCCACACGGGAGCGGGTGGAGGTTTGTGCTTTTGGGCACGGCCGGCCCGCAAATGTGTGACAGGTTTTGTGAGACAGGGAAGTGCGGGGTGGGCATTCGAGTACTCGAGTATTTCCTCAACCCCTGGTTTCTAGTACGGTACCGTACTTTTCGCCTAGGACGAGTACAGCACCCGTGCATTCCCTTCCGTGTGTGGAGAGCAAGAGATTAAGGGTATTTTGTGCTACTTGAGGGCGCATTGTGAGAGGTCGAGTTGACTAGTTGTTGAGGATGAGGATCTTGAGGGTGAATGAGGTTTCATAGATTTTTGATAGTTTTGGTTGAATTCGTTGCTTTATTGGTGGAAAGGGGGGGATTTGGGCGGCGTAAGGCACGGTTGTCCACTCGACTTGTCACCGCACTTTAACACGGATAATCCTGGTGGTATGCCAGTACTATATCGCGGATGAGCTGAGGTCGAGTTTCGGTAGCTGTGTAACTTTTGGCTGAGGAGTTGGCGAAAGAATTATCTACTAAAATCTATTGCACACATATTCACCTCGGTCAGACACCACAGAGATCCCCCCTATACCGGCACCGGGAATCAGGTATCGGGTGGCTTAGTTCATCTTGTTATTTTTCCTCTCTACGAGTATACCGTTCCGCATAGGGAACTTAGTTCAAGGGGTTTTTTTTCCCCTCCCTATCATTGCGGAGTGTCGGGGGTAGTGGTAGATTGTTTATTTGCTCCCAAAAGATTCCTTCCAAGCTCCCGCTGTTTGGGGGTGTTTCTGTGGTATCGTCCCCCTCTATCCTCCCTGGCTTATGGAATTTCGTTTATTTTCCAGAGATGTTGGTTTGGGGATATATATTATCCTGTCCGGCTTTACCTTACATCTCGTTTTCCTTTCCCTACTCTTAGTGGGTTTGATTGTCAGGATGTTGGTCCTAAACTATATAGAGGGACCCAGAGTGGCGACTCTTCCCGGGGGCGCGTAGGATATAGGGCTTTATTTTCATTTATTTTATTTCCTATAATTATTTTTATCATGGCATTGTGTTTATTGGTACAAAACTCGTGTGCAGCACGAGATATAACAAAACCATAGGGGTTTCCTACACGCAGTATTCTTAAACAGTAAAACGATCAAGCGTTGGTTTTACAAAGGGGAAAAAAAACCTTGCCTTACATTTCCGTCGATCGCCTAGTTCATCATTCCTCACTTTTAGTTGTTATTAACCAGTGTCCATCTTACTCGCACAGCTTCCTCCTCTGCCCCCATTCTATGATTGAGCAGCTATACGATTACCTCCGTTACTAATCTTTTTCTCCGGGGGAGCATTTCCAGGAGCGGCCTCTAGGGGAAATTGTGTGAACAGATGGTGATGGTGGTATGTTCTTTGTCCACTAGCGAAACAACTGGAGAAGAAGTCTTTCTGCTGTTCGAGCTCCTCGGTACTTTATTAAATTAAGGCCGAAGGGAGAGTACTTAAGTGAGTTGATGACCGAATGGTATGGGAATATAGGGTGGGCTGTGAGATACTGGGCAGCTGGCCTTGGCAGTAAACCCTTCTGTTTTCTTGAGTAACTCCTAGCACAGTAGTACGGTGTCTTCGTCATTTGTCCAGGAATAACCATTAACTCCCCACTAGAGACCACCGCAAGGTTAGCCAAAAGATTTTCTACAATGGGTTACTGGTAGTGTCCGCTAAATTCAGGAGGTGACAGGCAGAATGCTGCGGCGGTTCCCCTACACTCATGGGGCTCCATTCTTATCTTCCTAACTAATACTATCGGTTATTCAGTTTCAGGGACCGGACGTTGCGATGTATGGAGACTGCTATTAGTACACGGGGAGCACCTCAAATAGGGCTTGAGAAGGAACGAACGTAGTCTACGGCATTGGAGCAGCGAAGGTGGGTGAATTTTTATGGCCCGGCAGGGAAAGTATTATAGAGAGGGTGGAACTTGTAAGAACACACGTGACGTGATCTAAGAAAATTTTGCATAGGGAATGATTGGCTCGAGGTTCGTTCGCCAACGTAACGGGTGATTTTCTCATATTATGTGGTCTTGGGAATGTATAGAAAATTTTTCTGACTATACCATTAAGCTAATCTCTTGAATCTTTGCCACAATAGAATGAGCAGAAAGAGAGGCTAGAAGAGGCATGGTAAATGGTAAGTGGAGTTACATGCGATTCTGCTATCTGCTCATCGTTTTGGCGCCCACCTCGTATCCCTCTTGCCATCTGGTATCCAATGCAGCCCCTCATCAGCCGGACAGCTGGCCGACGCTTCTACCGATATTCTTCCAGTTAGCTTCAGTTGAACCTTGTTTAGATAAAGGGGGTCACCTCTCCTACCACCACTTTCATTCAGCAAACATGATCTATAGCTCTGAACCAATATCTACTTAAATTTAGTAAGAACAATAATTTAAACGTTAGTATCACAGACCCGGGCAGCGCTACCCTCAACGCAGATCCCGTCTCGGATGTCACCTCTGGGGCGGCAGAGGAGACAGCGGTGTGGCTACTACTCGTGCTGAACGTGTAGTAGACTGGGTGCTAGTGACCTACGGGATTCAAACACCCAATCAAGGAGGATATGGGGGACCATTTGATGTGATCCTGTCTCGTCGCAGAGTTCTAGGAGCTGGAAAGGCTTTTATTTAGTAAAGTACGCAGTCCCGGATATACTCTAATCACAACTTGGCGCTATCTCCTTAGGTACCGATACTCTATATGAGGAGACATCGCCCAGAGTGTTGTAGTTGCTTGCTTCTATCGCGGTTACCGTGGGCGGAAGGAGCAAATACTGGCGGTAATGATCGGGAGCCTCTTAAATCCGTTGGTGAATGGAGTCGCAAAATTCTCCAAGGCGGTCGCCAACGCTTTACTGGTTGCGTAGGGGCATAAAATCCAGACAGCGATACGGATCCTGGAGCTACGGACGCAAGCCTTAGGCTGGAAGTCGTGGTAAAGATCACTAAAATCTTTCTGAGCTGTAAGGGTGGCGTTGCTGATCTCACTGTGATTCATAGCTAACAATTGGCTGAAGTTTCCTTCTAGTTACTCTCAGCACTGATTCGATACTGTGAGGGGTAGCCATACTCGGGAGAGGAAACAAATTCCGCGAGGCAACAAATGTGGACGATGTATGCTGTGCGACCCCGGGGGAGATAAAGTGGCAACGAGGAGCTAAAGCGGGATTGGGCATTGCCACGTTAATGTGGATACGATCAGCAGAGTAAACCTTGCTTTGACGATGGACTTCTGCCATACGCTATCGATGGTGAGAGCCGGGTCCCTGAATCTTAGTACTAGATTAATTCCTTCGGTAGACGCCGTTGTAGGATCTTGTATGCACCTGTTCACTATCGATCGCCCAACACCAACTGCTCATCAGTCCACGCGACTTTGCAAGAAGATCTCCACATCCATCGGGGGGGCATTTTGGAGGGGGCACTACACTGCAACTACCAAAGCTTGCTCGAGATATCTACGTTTTCAATCTACTCGAGACCCCTCGCCGAATATCAGAGCTTCGCATCGAACACTCCCTTTTGTTATCTATGCGTCCTGATTATAGGGGATTTATGCCCGGCGGGAATTTTTGGCGTGTGAAGGCGCTCGCACTGCAGTGCTAGACCTATTCCCTAAGTGTGTAGCCCCTAAGTGTGTAGCCGTAGACAGCTTTTCGGTGGATCGAGCAGTCCTATGAAGCTGGAATCCATACTACTGTATGTGGGTTTCAGCGGATTGAACTATGCTGAATTCTTTGGTGTCGACTAATTCATGGAGGTTCTGCTAAGCACAGGGTGGCCAAAGCTGAACAAAAAGGATTCCTAGGGCAGCATGCCCCTAATTTCGAGTGAGAGGGGTGCCGGTGGCAGGACGAACCTCTCTTTTATTGCAGTACATGGACATGAAGGAGTAGTAAAGGTACTACTTGACCAAGCGGATTCCAGGCTCGAGCCAAGGGATCAATAGCGTCGGGCACCGCCTACTTAGGCAGCTATGCACGGGCATGGAGCGGTGATAATGGTACCAGGAAATTATTTCACGACACTCACCTCCCAACCTCCCCAGAAACCCACGCCCTTGGCTTTCTGATTATTTCTCCCTCCTTGCGGTAACAGTAATATGTATAACTTCTCCTCTCCCTACTCTATCTTATCGATTCCGTCATAAAATATCATTCGGCAGATATTGGAACCATAACCTCATTCTCTACAAAAATCACCAGCACGGGCATGGTATACTATTGCACTAAAAACACGGGACGGAGTTAGTTAGTTCTTTTGTAAATCACCGCTTTGCTCTCAGCCGTGTGAAGGGTGTTTGTCTTCTTCCTGTGGCTTTCCCTGCTCCAGTTATCGTGATACTCCTTCATAGACGATCCGTTCCTTCTCGATAGTGGCTCTACACTATTCGGTACGGTGGCGATCGGGGACTCCAGTTTGTCTCTTCAGTACCCAGAACCCCCATCCCTTCGGAGATATAATGCGAGTGCTAGTGTGTGCGATGATTCCTTTCACCCACAAAATAGAACGGGAATAATCCTTACGAGTGATAACATATGAACGAAAGTAAATTGTCTGCCAGAACCACAAAGACACAAACAAGGTGAATTACCCCAACAAAGGGAAATTCTCAAAAGAGGAATGAGGAACGACCTGCAGGACAAATTCGATTCACCAAACCACAAACTTGATACCCCCACTTTTTCAAAAAATGAAATGCAAAACCAAGAATCCCCAACAGAACACTTCATTTCCCAACAACTCTAACGCTAAACAAGACCTTCCCCTCAACCATCACGCTACCCCGGCAGTCCAAGGTATAAGCGGTCTTCGTCGAATCCCCACTACCACCCACCGATCCATCCGCCACGGCCCCATCCTCACCCCTAGTGCACGCCACAAGCAGCATATCAATCACCCTCAGCACCTCACTATACGACATGAACATGTCCTGCCCGCACAGGAAAGAAGTCAAACCCCAACTAACAGGGAATGATACAATAGAACTGGAGTAAAAAATGTAGTACACTAATTACTATTACCCTACCAAAGGGTTGTTCCCAAACTGGAGTTTCCAAACTACAGAAATCGATGTTTCGAAACAGGAGGCAGCCACCCCAAGCCACTCAAACATCATGCTGCCAAACTTGACCTTACTAAGAGATGCAACTCCAACGTCCTGGCCTAACTTATGGGCCGATTATTCGAGTTCTTACGGTGGTTGATCCGATAAATTGGTATACGGTAATCGCTGGAAGGGCGTGAATCGTGGAAGCTGCGGGCATGGTACGGAGGATTTCATTCTAGTGGTGTAGGGATATACGGTGAAGCTTCCATGGCCATGTACTTCCCTTGTTGCCATGGGATGAACCAGGGGATTATGGCCATGTCCAGACGATGATTGATATTTGTGGTGATCTATGGAAGAATCAGGAGGATTTCATATTGTTTGATATTTGCTCATGTCCCTCCCGTTAGTTTAGTTAGAGCGCCGAACCGACAGAGTCGAGGCCTATCTTACCCTTTACATCCGATTTCCCTCCACGCCGATCAAGGTGCCCTATATCCCGCTCACTCTATCGCTGCGCTATTAAGTTGCTATTGTCCAATAGCAATATCTTATTAGAAAGTCAAACAATGATCGAGTGATAGGTTTAATAATGGCAGTACTGTATATGTACCCAAGTATCATACTGTGCCTGGCATCCCACTGCCGGGTACTGGTTTGCTGGGCATGGCGGAGAGTCAGTTACGCCCGGTATCATACCATCCATAAACCAATCCCCATCCACCCCCACAAAAACCGCTCACTAATCACTCACCCACCGCCAAGCCATTACCTCCCAGGGTCACAGAACAGTAACCCAAACCCAGCCCGCACCAGCATTGGCACGTGCTATTTCCCTTCCTTCCTTCCTTCTTTCCCAAATTGCCTTCCCTTCCCCTCCCTTCCCTTGCCCACCACAAACACTTAGCGAGTGACCACATCGCCTCTCCGCCAAATCCCTCATCTACCTCACCTTAGCGGTGCTGTACCCTCACTCATTCCCTCACTCACTCACTCATACACGCATACGGTACCGTACCAAGACGGAGACTTCTCCTTTTTTCCCACCTTTGCACTTCTTTCCCTCTCTCCCACTTCCCCTTATTACCAACGCTGCCTATCCATTCATCAGTCGGTCAGCCAATCCCCACTTACCTTGCCCCCTAACGACAATCGCTCGGAGAAATTGGAAGAAATAAAGGGCCAACCAAGCACGGACATAACGAACGAAACGAAACCCGATCAGCCGAAACGCAAGGAAAATAAAAAAATAAAAAAGAGGGTACCGGTAGGCATACAATAGATAAATAGATTAAATCGAAAAAAGAAAAAAATGCCCAAAGTCTCCTTCGCAACCTTTCTGATAATATGCCGTTCGTCCCCTCCCTCCCTCCCTTTCCCCCCCAGCTGAATTAACGAATATACCAAACCAGCAACCTGCTTCCTCCTTGGCACCATCTTCACAAACTGGACCTTCGACCATGCAACCCTCTGGACCGCGCTGCCGCCCACGGCGCCCACCCTCGTGGCAATAGAATCGCACTACACACAGCTTCACCACGCGCCGCCCATCATCCCACGCGTGCTCCACATCACGATAGGCACGGGCATCCTCGGCTTCCTGGTGAAGCTGTACAAACCGTCGGAGTCGAACATGTTGTTCGATGGCGCCAGCCTCGTGCTGTACATGGTCGCGCTCGTGATGTATGGCACCAACGTGGTCAAGGGTCTGCGCATCATCGCCGGCGGCGATTATGGCGAGGAGGTGGGCCGCGTGGATACTCTGCGGGTCGTGGCAGCGAGTCAGGTTATTATTGCGCTAGTGCTTGTGGGCGTACTCGTGCTACAGAGCGGGCAGTGGTATGCTGAGAAGAAGGAGGAGCAGGAGGTTCGCGGGCTAGAGTTGAAGGAGGAAAGGGAGAGGGAAAGGGAGAGGAGGGGGGGCGGGAAGAAGATGAATTAATTGTGCTTGTGCGCTCTTAGAGCGGACTACGGAAGAGGATAAGAAAAAAACTAATGCGCAAATCGATCAATCACCATAAAAAACAAAATGCACGCTCTCAAGATATGCGTACTCAATCCCTTCCTTCCCACATACTTCAATATCTCATTCAGTCGCATACTATACATCAACTACCAAATGTAAGAGCTATGAAGAAAATAGGATAAATCCCTATGATAAAAAAATTCAAAATCAAAATCAATTACCCCCCCCCTACAAAAAAAAGCAAAAAAAAAGAGAAGGAAAAAATAAGGGATATAACGAAAGACTCCATTCCCAATGAACCCGACCACACCGCCCACAAACAAACAAATGTTTCCCCCCAGAAGAAAATATTGCCACAAAGGAATGGAAAAAGAATATCTGTTCATCCCACAAAAAAGCAAAGATGATGTGATATCGAAAGACAAAATATACGACAGCAAGGATAATGTAAGCAAATGAATAAAAATATAGCCAATAAAGAGAAGGGGAAGAAAAAAGTACTTTTTATGTCACGCTACTCCTCGGTTACCCAATTGATGATATGATAGATACATGCAGAAAGTTCAAAAAAAAAAAAAAATGCGACTGCACAGATGGATGGACAGACCGCTAGTCATGTGTCATCGAACATATCGAGGGGGTCCTTCGTAGCATTCGTCTTCAAGGATTGGTGCCGAAGGGGCTGGTATTGTTGTCTCTGATGACTCACCGGATTCCTCTGGAGGAGCGCTGGCGGCTTGAAGGAGTCTTCGACGCTCCATCTCCAGTTTGTCGTCTTCGGCCAGTTGACTAGCGTCCCCGCCCGGAGACGGCGCGGAGGGGTGGAAGTAGCATGCTGCCGAGGAGGAGGGGTCCATAGGAGGGGCACTAGGTAATAGCTGCTCCTCTGCAAGTCTCAGGCGGGCCTTCTCGTCCATTGGGCTCTCGGGCCCCATCTCATCCGGCGGGAGTGGTAGCAACAACGATCCATCTACCCGTTCGTGTTGGAAATACTCCGGTGCCTCGTCCTCCATCCGGTCTAGGGCCTCGCTCCCCTCCATATGCGAATGTGATGGGCGTCTTGGAGTAGAAGGAGCAGTGTCATTAGCTTCAGAACCCTCCTCCTCCTCGACAGTCTGTGACTGCGTTAAACTCCTGGCCGAGACACCTCCCCTACGACCCTTTCCACCGACCGAGTCAATGCTCCCAATAACAACTTCAAATCTGCAAAACACGATCCTCTTCTCCCTCCTTATCCTTTCTGTCTCAACCATGACTCCCCCTTCCACTGCTATCCCAGCGTTGGCACCACTGGCATCATTCTCCCCGCCAGTACCCGGCCTTGGCAATCCTAGTATGGATGCACCACCTTTGAAGAAGTCATCCCTGCTACTCAGCTTTCCACCGAGATCCACCACTACCTCCACATAATATCTAAACGAGACGCCGCCGCCCGGGACATTGACGATGGTCGGGAAAACATCCTCAGGAACCCGCAAGTTTGCCCTGACGACTGTTGTCAGTGACTTGGGGTCAACCATCAACGGCAATATTGTCTGTGCCAAGTCCTTACGGAAAGTGCCGCCACCAGCCCCTCCTCCAGTGGCCGATGAGAGCGCCTTCTTTAGCGGTGGATGACCGCGTGAAGGAGGGTCGAATCTCGTTTGTCGGTGGAGGGTTAGTATTATACCATTCAATGACTTGATTGGCTTATTATGATGTATCGAAATTTTCACGGGAATATTGTCCCCGCGTAAGGCACCAGCTTTCATTAGCGCTATCGATGCAGTAATAGTTTTTGATCGAATCATTTGTGATGGGTTCGTTAACGGCGTCGGTGATGGGGCTCGGGGCTCGATGCTTGGTAGATTTCCACTGGAGTTGTTTGGTGATGACGTAGTAGACTGGTCCCTCCCAGTCCCGGGTGTTGGGGAAGAAGGCCTCTGTTTGCTTCGTGGTTTTTTCGACACTATCGGCTCAAGGGATATAACTCGGGGTTTCGGAGCGGACAAGTGAGCGATATCGATCGTTTCTACGAATGAAAGTTTCGTAGTGCATGTAGTTGTAGGCGAGATGGTAGTCGGTCGGGTCAGCGTTGACGATATTCTGTACGATATTGAGCCCTTCTCAAACTATATCATCGTCAGTTCCAGACCATAGTTTGCCTTCCGAGGAAGAAGAGCATCCACAGCACGGAAGACTAACATCCAAAGAACTCGGCAGTCCACCGGCTAGCTTTCCGACAAGTACAAACTCCAACTCAAACCCAAACTTATAAACTCCAGGCTCAAGCCTTCCCTCCCCGCACAACACCATCTCGTCCCTGCATAACGTGACACCACCGGATAACCCATCAAACTCCTCTTCCCATTCCCATCCCTTCTTTCCCCCACCCTCCCGCGTAGACAGTGAAGCCTGTGAATCCACCCTACCAATAAGATTGACGACCAGGTGAGTGAGTGTTAATGGCCGTTCAACCTTGACGCACACACAACCCTTGACGACATCGCTTGCCAAGTAGACCCTATGCGGGTCATCCAGTTGAATATGAAAGTCGGTCAATATCCTCCTCCGGGGCGTCCGTAAACCAGGAAGCGATAACGAGGATGTCTTTGATCGAAGTCGTGTAAGAAACCCTCTCGGGGGAGGTGAGTCGGTGACCATGACGAAACAATAAATCGCGTCCAAAGTCGAATATCGGTAAAGGAAGGAAAAAGCTTTAACCCTCCTAACTCTCTCACTCTCACCACGTTTCTATTCTCCCACGTGAGCCCCGTCCAGGAAAGGAAAAGCTTCTCGGGGCGCGTAAAAAATGAGCGAACGAATGGGGCGAAGAGGGAGGGGAGGTGTCAGAAAGGAAAGTGCGCCAGGAGCTCGCGTTCACTTTTCGCAGGAGACAGAAAGGGGGGGGTATTCAAAGTGAAATTGAAATCTATACGGCAAACCTGACCGGCTGAAACTCAATACATTGGAAGTTTAGTAACAACAGCAGAACGGGGCGGAGCGGACCGCCGAGTAATCACTAATAACGCAATTGAGAGGAAATCAAATACAGGGAACGCGCGTCCCCTAGTAGCGACGCAGGTGTATCAGGAAAAGCTTGAATCGGAAACAAAAGGGAAAGAAAAATAAAGATAAAAATAAAAGGTATCTCCTTACCAAACAATCAAGTCAAACACTGTCTCAATATAACAAATTCACAACACCTCCCAGTCCACGGTCAATGTTTTCGCGGGTGGGGGGGGTTTACCGAAAAAAGGAAGTTTGGGGTTAAACGCAACGGGAAAACCAAAGACCCTCGATTCCGTTTCCCCAAAAAGCTTATCAAGAGCGAAGGTAAGGGAGGGGGAATGGTCAGGATGCCGAGAGATTGTCTTGCTGGGCAAACAACGAGCAGGGTCAAACCCGCACTACAGGACCGAGGGGAAGCGTCTAAAAAGGAAGCAAAAGGGTAAGGAGTGTGTACTCGAGTAAAAGGGGGAAAAAAATTGCTTATCGGTTTGGGAGAGGCAGCAAATACCCCCCTTCTCGCCTTGAGTAGGAGAGTGAGATAATGTACGTACCTGGGCTTACCCGAGTAGAGTACCCACCCGAAGAGGAGGGCTGGTTGGGATGGGATGGGATGGACAAGCCAAGCGATGATGGATGATGGGGTTTATTGGTTATTGTGGTGGTGGCACTGGCAGTTGGACGGGAAGGGGTGGATGGATGGATGGATGGAATGGTTGAGCGTCTTGGCTGCAACCCCAAGAAGTACCGGAAGAAGTGTGAAAAGGGATGGACGGGGGGGGGGGAAGAAGAGGAAGACGGGGGAAGGGGGAGGAGAGCACGGCGGAAGCTCTGGGCAAAGAAGTGTGCCGACACAGTACCGATCCCCCGAGTTATGGAGCACGGTAGGGTCAGGTATGCTTCGGCAGAGTGTGTGGTGTGAACCGGGAGGTTGGAGAGCGAGATTGAGAGGCAGAGGAAGAGAATGAAAGGTGTGAGGCGAGTCAATACCGCACTCTATCGTACTGGCACAGTTTTCCGGTACTCGTGCCGCACGGTGAAAGAGTGAGAGAAGTGAGGGAAAGCAGAGACAGGAAGGGAGCCAAGAAAAAATAAAAGAGAGGGAAAGGAAGGTAATTTAGGGGAACCAAATAACGACTGTGGGACCTCGATAGCAGCAGGAGACCCATCGGGGGGGGATGGAGATCGTCGCCTTGAGGAAAGAGTCCTCCCCCAAAGGTTATGTGGTTGGACGAGAATAGTGAGTTCTGATACTTTCCTCGGCACCACCCACCACCACCACCACCACCACCACCACCACCATCCTCACACACCCATGTCAACATACGAAAGCAGCCCCTCCACAGACGAACCAGAATCGACATCTCACATACGAAAAAAAACGCTCAACTAACTCTTCTACCACTATGACACTCGAGTACCGTACTCTTTCTCACTTCTCTCCATCTTTTCATATTCTCCTCATGTCCTACCTAAACACATCGTTCAGAGAGTCTCACACTTTTTACCGATTCGCTTAAGACACAACAGCCCCCCTCCTATGGTCATGCCAATCCTTCGCCCCCACCCCCCTCCTCAAAAAACGGAAAAAGGAAAAAGGAAGAAAAAGAAAAGAAAAAGAAAAGAAAAAGAGACAGAGAGAGTTTCAAAAGCTCAACCAATTTCGCAGCTAAGCATTCTGCACTCGCGCCGGGAAAGCAGAGAGATCTCTTGGAAAAAATGCTTGTTCTCACCACCAGCCTGCCACCCCAAACCCCAATCATCCACCCACAGTGCACACACCGCACCTCACACCACACACCAAATGCACCACACGCTTACCCACTCCCACACTATGATAAAATTTAACAGGAATAAAAATACTCGAGTAAAAATAAAGAAAGGGCACTCGGCGTTCACCTCCGCTCCCCTTTCCCACCTCCTCTTTATCCGTCCCCCGCGCCATTTTTCTCCCCTGTTTCCAGACCTTTGAATGGCACCGCTTTCCACAAGCGTTCCGGCACACGTGATATGCGCCAACACCTGGCCTTCTGTAAGAAACGGTAGCGGTCAATCTTCACCCCAACACTCTCCTCGAGTATGTACAAGTACCGTAGTACTCGTGCTGCAGAGTGCTGGTATTATACCGATATCGCGCGCATCCTATTGCCCCGTCAGTCAAGCTTTGAGGCTCGGGCTTGAGAAGCAGGACTGCCTCCGTCAAAGTGGGAAGAAGAAAAAAATATTTTCATTCCCCTACCGGTATTCTTCGGAGAAAAAGAAAGTATGAGAGAGAACTCACTCTCCTATTTTTTTTTCTTTTTCCCCCCCTTCCGCAATCACCGTTTGCGCGCATCGTGGAAAAAAAAAGGAATGATCACCGGATAGTCTCTGCCGGTCGTTCTTTTTCTCTCTCGCTTTCTCCTTGCTTGGTGAGGGGAAACAAGCTTTGATGGGTTATTCTTCGCATAGTTCTGTGTGCCTTGGCTCTCCATCGACTTCACCGAAGTGAGCCACACCTTGGGGAAACATTTTCCGTACCGGCATGCGTCCTCGTAAATCAATACCCCATGTGCCCGGTCTTACGTCTCGGGCAGGGAGTCACTTCCGATCCGATCAGATCCCCCAGTTCCTGAACAACACCGGTAATACTCTGGACTACCCTACCGTACAGTACTTGTATCACCCTTTCCACGAGCTCAGCGGTAGTCTACGGTAACAGTAAAGTACATACAGTAACTTATTGCACAACAGAAAAAAGCACTCCTCACACGGCGGACAGCCACGGGAGAGGTGAACGGAATGAGAAAGCTTGTTGGCGGACCCTTGTAAACAACGATGCTCCCCGGTACTCACAATACCGTGACCTATATCACCGGTATGTTCGACGGTAGATGTGACCACAGTACCGTACTCGTGCTGCACCTGGGCGACAAGTGCGAACCTAATGTCAATAGCCTCTGGAAGTTCGGCACCCCCGAACCACAACGCGCGTTACTGCAGCCTCGAGGCCCAAACACAAACGTCATCGGTTTGTTGGTTCATTTGCTCTCCACTGTGATAGGCAGGCGAAGGTCCGGGGTGTGGTGCAGGAAAAGTGCAGTCATGTCAAGCTGAGTGCCGGTATGCCGAGGGACATGGGGGGTCACTCGGATCAGCCGTCTTTTGAGGGTTGAGGAGAGAATGGAGTGATCGAGAAACAGGAAATCCCGATCGGCAGAGATCGTTCGTGGATTTCTGCAAAAAATTGAGCATGCCAGTGAGCGGAAGAGACAAGTATCATAGGCAGGCCGGACA
>QLOI01000667.1:0-22608 GCA_003313605.1 Tuber umbilicatum | reverse complement strand
GGGGCTTGGTGAGAAAGCAAGGAAAAAGAAAGGAGGGGGGGAAAAAAGAAAAAAGGAAAAAAAAGGAAATACCAACGCACCTTGAGTAATACTCGTACCAGTACCATATCACACTATACGAGTACAGTACCGTACTCGAGTGCTCGTACTAGTATTGTACCGGTACTTTTAGACAAATACCTGCCCACTTAGGACAAGCGTGGGGGGCCAAAAGGCTTATCTCTCCATCCACCCCGTCAAGTTTATGTAGGTATTCTGAGTTTTAGGCGAGCACTGTACCCGAGTAGACAATTCGTGATATATGATCGGTAGCGTTACCATCGATGCCGCAGCGGTATTCTCGTGCCTTAGAAACAATCAAGCGGTGATTCTACAAAAAAGTGATAATATTGTTGATGCTGCGGCCGGCGAGTCGATAGAGGAAGGGACGATATTAGGCGATACGGAAGCCCCGAGAAGGTGGGATAAAGGGAAACGAGAAAGCCCGACTACACAATAAAAGCAGATCGCGACTGCTCGCACTTGAGCGACGTTTATGATCGCTGTTATTGCGTGTCGCAGAATCCTGCCTTTTTGGAAAGATCTTGGTGCCCTGCAATGGTGGTCGTATTCACCCACGCCGTTCAATTACGGTACCAATAACATCTTTTTATTTCTCTCGGGCATTACCTCCGACCCATCCGCCCCGGCTTCGGATTTCCGGCTCCTACTGCAGGCTGCTTCCGACCTATGAGAGGGGGCTCCTTCACTCTATATAGGAGGTGCGGTAATCTACAAGTAATATCGCGCACGGTCCACGATAGTATACCACAAAACCCAAGCAATTCCCATCACATATTCCACGGATGAACTTAGCACAGCCCGGATATACGGACAAACACAACGGCGCCACGGGAGGTGCTTTCGCATAGGGCGGGGGTTATATTGCAGGTTGTTCGAGTAGCCTGAGTCAACTGTTTACCAACTTTCTATTGGGCATTTATGCTGGGTCCACTGTGCGGGGGCCGGTATAGTACGGGGGGAATCAGAAGCCTCTTTGCCACTAACTGATACCTTACCCTTCTCCCAAGCAGGTAGGGACCATACTTTCTAGTTTCTACGGCCCCCGGGTACTGCAGTAAATAAAGCAAGCAAGGCGTGGAAACGAATACTCGAGTAGATATTACGGTAGCTGCACTCGAGCACATTGTTTAACTTGCCGTGTAAATGAATTACAAGGAATTAATTTCTCTTTTTCCCGTGAATCGTGGACGTCTCGCTCGATGGGCCGCTATGGTAGCCCATCCACCATAACATATAAATCCTACGACCCTACTATACGAAATTTATGACGGTATCAGTAAAACGCTCACCTATCCGTGAATATCACAACCACAACGCCAACAACCAAGGCCAGAACAGCCACCGCAACTCATCAGCCACGGCCAGTATCATCCGCCAGCACTCGCCTTCCTGTACGCTGAGATCATTCCTCCCTTTCTTCCCCTGAGCCCCTTCCCCGTCCGCACACAGTGTTTTTGCACCTCAATAGCGAGGGGGTAAAACGCGGCTCCGGAACCTGGACTTCCCCCCCNCCCCCCCCCCCCCCTTCCCTGATAGATTCGCTACGGTGCTCTTCATCCGCATTGTCGTATTATGGTCTAAACCTTAATAGTCAGCCCAGCCCAGCTGGGTGCTTATATCCAGCATAAGGTATCTGGAACTGAGACAGGGTCTTGTTCCCCACTGATTGGCTGGTTGTGTCACAAATAGCCGCAGTTTCAGGTAGAAGTACTCGCACGGTACCGGTACTCCTACCAGATAACAAGTGCGATATCATACTGAAAAAAAGCTTGTTTGTAATCCTGGAAAGGGGGTGGGGATGGCCGGTAATGCTTGTAACACCCGGCTCATACCGTACCGGTATCAAGTCTGCGGGGGAGATTCCAAACTGGGACTTTACCGTCCCTGTGGCTGTCTGGCGGATTATCGAAGCTTTCCGTTCTGGTGCTAGCACTCCATTGGAGGGTGCGGGGCTTGCGTACGAGTACAACGTATTGTTTCACATGCCGATAACCGTAGAGCCACTGGCAGTGGGCGGTATGGCGGGTGCTCGCAGGGGAAGGAGAGGGGGGATTATTTCTTTATGTCGAATTTGCTGAGTGCGCTGCTGGAGTGAGATGGGGTACTGGTAGCGGGGGATTACAGTACTGGTATTACAAGTAGTGGATGGTGGAGACCTATTGGATAAATAGTTTTCAATCATGTTTACTAGTACACCATGCTGAGAAAAAGTTTTATTGATATTTCACCGTGTTGTATGGATGTGTGGAATGGGAATGCCGCAAGATCCGCTCCCCGTGCGCTTCCGCGGGTACAGTACAGTGCCGTGTTGTGCCGCCGAGGAAGCAAGCGCTTGACGGACAGCAACTCCTCCGAACTCCGGATGGACACTCTTGCTTGAGCACTGCAGGCAACAACGCTTACCCCGGTCCATCACTAAATAGGCCTTTCTACCACTGCTTCTTTGGGGTTGGGAATCGGGGATTGGGTTAACGGGGCGATCTCAACTATTTATTCGAACGATACCGGAACGGAGAGAGAGAGAGAGAGAGAGTTACTCTGACACTACCGTACTTAAATTTATCGGAAAGTGCGCGGATTTGTGCCATCATTTGTTCTATCTGTCTGCCTGTCGTGGAACCTGCCCTCCCCTCTCCTCATTACTGCCTCTCCTTACTAGCCCCCGCTGCCCTTTTTGGTGGTGCTGATTTCCATCTTGACTGCATACCGTTTTTATTTACTGTATTGGGTCACGCGCTTCGCAAAACTTCCTCATGCATACCGGTAATGGGTTTCTGCGTGCCTGTCTGTCCAGGTCAATTCTCCTCCCTTTCTCCTTCCCAACCACCCATACCCAGAGTGTGGAAATCTTACTTCTCATCCGCAACACCAGTCTCTAGCAAACGGTCCGAGTAGACGCTCTACGAGTACCAACCGCACTGTACCTAGTACTGTGCCCCTCACGCTATCCCCTAGACCGACAAGACTCTGAAAATATCGTGTCATCCCTGTTAGTCTCTGAGGCATAGGTAACTAAGAACAAGGTTTTACCCTCTAAATTACAAGTACCCCAATACTCGAGTACCCCTCGGTGATTATCAGCGTAGGTGTGGTCATATATCTGATAGTGGTTATGGTCTGATATCTGCACATAGACCATAGTTGAATCGGTTTATTGAACACACATGTGATAGAAAGTTGCTTATTAACGCCTGTCTCAGGGCGGGGGGAAGTTTTCGGTCTGGCCAGCCTAGGAGATGGTCACCCATCTTACAGTGTGGTGCATAGACCGGCCCGGGGAACTTATTTGTTTATCATGAGGCCCATTCCGGACGTGATCCGGTTCCGTTAACTTACGCACATGTGCCCAGAAGTAATGTGTCGCTTAGAGTAAAGCCTGATAGGTATCGTAATGAAGACCCGCAGCATTACGAGAAGTTGGACTACGGCACCCCGCCGATGGTCTTCCGTAAAAGATCATCACTGATTTTATTTTCACATCGCCGGCTTGCCCCGTGGAGACGGGTATTTGCCATCGGGGTTCCGTCAGTGACTGCAGTTTAGTGCCGGTATTACCAGCGCAAAAGGTCTGCTGCCAGGTTAACAGAATGATATTGGATGAAGCTGCAATGTGATTGGATGTGGGAAACACGCGCTACGGGCGCTTTGATTGACAGGAGTACAGTGGGAGTGATCTCAGGATTTTGCTTTTTTAGAAGGCTTGTGGCTGCGGCGATCATTCAATAAGAAACGGCCATTGACACATTGGTAAAGGGCGAAGAAATTTTTGGAGAGATCGCTGTGGGTTGAGCATTGGAGTTTTCGCCTTTGTCCGACTTTTTTTTTTTGGTGATAGCGTACTGGAGTGCCGTACGGGAGAAGATGGAGAGCCGGATACCGGTGATAGAGACTTTGCGAAAGGACTTCAGATGTGGGGCAAATGCGGTTCTGGACCAACCGGATTGCTAGGGTTTGACTTTGGTCGCGAAATCGCGAAGTCCCTATTATCCTGATTCAGCGCACAGGGTATTGGCAAATTCCTAGGGACCTCGATTGCCGTACGTTCCGTACCGTGAATATTAATTTATTAGAAACGGATAATTCGGCAATCTTACTTTGTCTGTTGGGATTCCTGTTTTCAAACCGCCCAGCTTTGCTCGGAGAGCGTTGAATTGAAAATGCGCTGGTATCCTGAAGACCGGGCTTTGTGATATTTTCGGTGGGATTGGTTTAATGTGGTGTCGTTCGACCTTGGTTCTGTGCCTTAACCTTCCGGTGCTCTACAGCTCATGCATTAAAGGGTAATCTCTAGGCTCCATGCTGGAGCCATCGACGATGAGAAGAACCCACCGTTCGGTGAAGAGAGATTGACGTTCATAATGAAGTGAAGTGATAAAAGACAGACTGGAGGTCAATCATCTACCTACTGGTATATATCGGTAACCAAGAGGAGGAACAACAAACAACAGCGAGATAGCAAGGAAGAACATATAACAAGAAGAGAGGAGAGGTCAAAACCAAAGAAAAACGCCCGCAAACGTAAACTTCAAAAAAGGACCACTTATTCATCTCCCTGCTCATGTTCCCTCCACCTGGTGCGCTCCAAGCCCTCAGGATGGCTAACTACTTACTGCAACTGCTACTGCACTAACATCGTCCTCATCATCCTCACCAACCCCATCGCTTGCTCCTCCAACTCTAAACCGCGCACCTGCCGGGGCCGCATTCGCCTCGGCAGGAAAGCGAGAGGTGACTCGTACAAACTTCGTGAGCCACGACCACAAAAACATCTCAGCAACCGTGGGGTTCAGGTGCAACCCTTCTAAGTCCTCTCCAGAGCTCAAGGACGTCGAGGCTTTCTCTACCCACTATCTCACCAAATCCACGCCTCCCATGGTTATGCCAAAGGGTGATGCGAGGTTCATGTATCCTGAAGCAGGGAGGGTTTTGCAAAAGTTCGTGGGATACTGTACGAGATCGATCGATAGCACCAAGTACGTTAGCGGAACGATGGGCTCCATGGCTACGGGGAAGGTAGCTTTCAGCGTTAAGGTCAATAAAGCTTAGTGAAGGAATTGTGTTAGGTCGGGTTTCTCCTTTAGTGTGTGTATTTTAGGACGTATTGTAGCTTAGATTTCGGGTTAAAATTTGCCTTCGTTTTTTCCGCGTTTGTCGGATTGCCCCGGGGCTAGGGGAAGGGCTGTCTTAGAAATCTTGCTTGCCGCTTTTGCGTGCCTGTACGAGCTATCTGAATTAAGGGTAGATGCTACGCTTCCGCATTTCCAGAATTTCTGTTCATTCGAGGCGTTGTGATATTGTTGATAGTGGGGTGGAGGTGACCCGTGTGCAGCACTAGTAAGCAGCGCGGCCTGAGACGGAAACCACTATTACCTAAGGGTGGGAGAGTAGAGGTCTGTGAGCCAAAGCACAGTTGGAGCAAAAAACAATTAAACTGGTAAGAGTTGCTTATCTGTAAAGAGTACTCGCGGCCGGGTTGGAGTTGGACACCTTCTGTGGAAGTTGCCACATTAGGTGTCCAGCGTTTTTTTTTTTAACTCGGCCGTGGGAGCGCAAGATAGGCCACAAGGTATTTAGAATATATGAGTAAATTGAGAGGAGGGTGGGAGGTCATGAAGCTCAATGAGGGGAGCAGACTTGAGGAGGGCGGGCATCATAGCAATGACGGTGGGGGCATCGAGATGCACCCACTCGCTTGCAGTAAAGACGGTTATGGAACTTGTGAAAAAAGGCGGTGTTTGTTTTGTGTTCTCCTGGCCTAGCATGGCAGGGCCGGGTGTGGTGGCACTCTAATCATGGATGAAGACTATAAACTACTCGGGGGAAAAATCCGATGTTTTGATTGAATTTAGTTGGCTCTATCGAGCAGATAGCCTCCTTATGATATTTGTAGCCCATGACGCTGGTAGCTCACCCTGTGTGAAACTGTGTAGTACCTGGGGAACCGCTATCTTGGACGGCACGCTCTCTCAAACGAAGCCTCATCAGAAGTCACTCGGAGCTTGGCAGGTAGCTGTTGGTGCTGGATACTGAGACGGGGATTTCGTTAATACTCGCGAGTGCTTCGTTCAGGTTTTTATTTCGTTTTCGGTTGGGGCCCTGCTCAGGACTGGTGGATGTTATTGGCTTTCTCCTTCCCGTGGCTACCGCCATGGTTGCCGTTCTTGTGTTTGATACACAGTCTACCTTTGATTACCACCTCGCTAATGGGGGTGTTTGGGCATGCTATTGTGCTGGTCGTGAGCTCGGGTAAGGTCGACGATGTTCTTGTGAAGGCAGGTCATATCATTTCTTGTGGTTCTCTACTTTGGCTATCCGGGTGAGTTCTTCTGACCATCTGCTACGATTATTCTGGCTGCTGGTTCTGCTGGTTCTCGCATCTTGGAAAACTCGCCCGGGAGAAGCCATTTGAAGTTCTAATAATGTTGGAAGATAACCTGTTTTAAAGAATTGAATTAGGGTGGGCCTGGAGGAATTGGGCTTTCTGGTATCGGGAGGCTCTTGTGCTTACTTCGATGTAGTGGGGGCATAGATATATCTACAGAATCAGGGAACGGGCGACGATCTGTCCATGGTATACTGGCAACGGGGGTTTAGAAACGACGAGATTGGGGATAAGGAACTAAAAGTTAAAAACAGGCTTCTCTAAGGATCGGAAGATAAAGGAGACACATTACAATAGATATGGAGACTAACAGTGAGTAATAGGAGAGGAAAAAGAGAGAAAATAGTAGACTATCCTCCGTAAACGATCATGAAATAGGGTATTCCCCGTTTATTCTTCCACCCGCCATCGCGGTTTGCTGGGGTGCGGGGGCAAGGTGCTTTCTCACTCCCACGGGTGTAGTTGTCCGCGCGACTATAACAAAGTCGTTGACGGGGATGGAGTGAAGGAGAAAAAGAAATGCTAGGACGGAAAGTGGGGAGAGCGCCATAGAGAGCTCGTCGAGTGAATGGAGGAGGGATGAATTTCAAATTTAGGTTGCTTTCATTGAAGGCCTGCGGATCCTTTGGGAGGGAGGTTCGTGTGGTTTGGTTGAGAAGAGCTCTGTTGAGTCACCGCTGCCTGGTGGTTTGGGAATTGGGTCCTTCAGTTCTTGTAGTAATCCACAAGCAACTTCTGTGGGGCCGAGTGCCTCGGGTCCAGGGAAGTGGTGTTTAACCGGCTGGGTCTGTTGTGTCTAGTTGGGTATCGTTCCCTTCTAAATTTAATATCATAGTAAATTCACAACTGTCTCATACCCGTAGTCCGCTGCCCACCAGATTGTTAGGTTCGTATGATCCGCCGTGTATTCCCCAGCGAAGAGGAGCGTATTGGAGGGACGGAGTCGTTAGTTGGGCCAAGTTAAGAGTGGGTGAGAACTCCATGAAGTACTGAAAGTTTGAGGTAGGTCAGGCAAACTTCGACGATCCTTGAGTGTGGACTGTTGAATGGAGTGGGGTTGCTGGGGGGTATGTGGGAAGAGAGGTAAACAAAGTTGCAGTAGACGAGGGTGCCTCGGCCGCAACGAACCCTAGAACGAAACATAAAACTGTTTTCATTGCAGGGGTATTCTAAGCATCCAAGTCGGCAAATCCTCTTTCCACCCCTAGCTCGTAGCGCAACTCATTGACACGCAATGGCCGCTCTGACTGTAGTATTCACATCAGAGCTCCCACGCTTATCCTCGATTTGTCTCTGTCCTGCGTATGCGTCTGTTCTAGGGTTGCGGTGCACACATCCCCCAGACTCCTTCATTCCGCTACTGATTGAAATTTTATTTTCCTCTGATAGATCATAGCCTCTTCTGGGATTGCGTCTATATTAAGAGAAACGAGGAGGATCTGCGCATCACAGGTATGGAATAGCCCTGCCAGTGCTAGAGAGGTGCTTGATATTCGTGCTCACACTTTAGGTTTTGTCCATAGGATCACGCTTTCGACATCCGCGCGTAAATATACGTCCATTGAATTAGGCTTGGTGCTCCTATCCAGTCTCACTTCCGCACGTCTTTAATGCTATTCCTAGGTAGGGCTGATAGATAAAACCGCGCCAGAGGGATGTTCCGCAGTTTCGTCAACGACTAGAGCCCTGCCAGGGAGGAAAAAACACAAGTTTTGGGACTCCCTGATGGCCGGAGCAGTACCAGCCAATCCTTTGGAAGAGATTTATCCGAAGAATCAATACATACTTGTGGTATCGGTGCAACAACTCAATTTAGCAGTTATACCGGATCCGGAGGATGTGGACATTGACCACCGAACATTTTTCCTCACCAATTAGAAAGCTTGCAGTACAGGCTCTGGGACCCTCCCTCTGCTGCAAACTGCCTGAGAATGGAGCATAATATTTTTGTGGTGGGCTGTGGAAGTTGCGGTACGGCCCTGCGGCGGCAATATTATCCCCCCCAGCTTGATCACTCTGTTTACCAGCGGAAATCAGCCCGTCAGCGCACGATAGGGTTAGTTCAATAGGTCAAGGGGATTGCGAATACCAGTTAATGGGGTGCAGCACATCTAGTGGGGTGATCTTATGCCTTGTCGGGGGGGCGTCAATCCCGAGCTGGCCGAGATAGTAGATTATAAGGGTTTTAACGGTGCCTGGTATGCATAATCTTCGTGCTTAGGGTGTGCGCAAAAGTCTGTTCTGTGAGAAGTATCTGCATGGAACTATAAGGGAGGAATATTTGCGTTTCAAAGTACATTGGGCATTGGAGTGGGGGTGGAAGGACTAGGCTTATGGGATTTGGGCTGGATTTTTTTTGGCCTTCGCAGATGAGGGTTGTGGGAAGGGTTGGAGGGATGGAGGAATCACGGTAGGTGTCGAGTGGATTTCTTTGGTTTGGTTTTGGTTTGGGGACCGGGTTGAATTCTTTTGTATGTGATGAAAGAAGGTTAATGTGTTCGGGATGGTGGGGGTCGTTTTGTGGGGGTTTTGGAAAAGGCAGGGGCTTGTGGCATACCATCAGAATAACGATAGAAGTGTATCATAGGAAGTCCAATATTAGAGATTCCGTCGAATTTGCATGTGTGTTCAAGTATGTAACATGAATATAGGTGCAAGTGTGCTTGCGAAACGCTCTATTTACCATAATTTTAATTGAGGCAAAGCTCCTGTCGAGCTCCCAACTCAGCGGTTAGAGCAAAATCCTGCACCCCGGATCTTCAGTATGTCCATTGTATCACTTTCGCGTGAGAGGCTTAGATTTTATTGGTAGCACTGTCTTGAAAGACTAACTTTTGGTTTTCTGGCTGGGTTTTGTGAATTTCCCCAGGGTGCTGCAGTGTCAGCTAAACAGAAGTTATCAGAAACTTTGACAATCTTTAGTGATAAAATATCCCACTGCGTAGCTGGCGCTTACCCCGAAAAATAGCACCGTTATAATCTTGACTAAAATTCGGTTTATTTTGTCACTCGGGTCTGCATATGGCTCTTTTGTCTGCCGCGAAATACAGTACTTGGTTTGTCTTTTCTAGTAAAATCTTTACACTTTCATCTTCTTGGTCGACTTTCGTAAGTGAGAGGGTCCTGCCTTCCTGTTGAATGGCGGTTTTTATCCTCCATCTTTTAGGCGCCCCCCATCTCCCCCCATCATGATTAATCACCCGACCCCTGGTACATCTTGTAGCTTACCTGTCGACGCCAGGGGCTATTTGTCCCTTCCCTCCCCTGCTCAAAAGATCCTCATCGCTCTAGCGCACTCCAGCGAGCGGCGTTGAACTGTGGAAAGGAAAGGTAGGCCTGTGGAGTTAGAAGCGTTTAACGCCTCTACTTCCCCAATAAGAAATATTCATCTTATATCGACCTCCCAGGGTCCTCCCTCTTTCAAGCTCCTTTTTTCTTCGACTCCATAACATTATAGCAAAATCACTACTGAAGGAGATAATCTGGGACAACGAGGGCAAAGGGACTTTCTGGACAGATGCGCAGGTAGCCGGTTTATTTGTCATGGTGTTTATTCTTCTTTTGTACGTCTCAATCACCCTGCTCCCCGCTTTTTCTACAGTGCGCATTCCTAGCAGCCCGTGGGTGAGTAGAGGTGTGAAGGTTTGAATCGGCTTACCGCTTTACTACAAGCATTAAAAACTTGTAAGATCTTATAAGAATTGAGGATTCTGTTGAGAGTAAGCTATGGGTGTGAATCTATCTTTGCCCCCGAATTTGCAAAGGATTATTAGATGGTATGATAAACGGATGGTGATATTCCCGAGACTTTTCTGTCCTTATTTGTGGCGGCTAACCTTTCAGCAAGCCTCGAATCTTCAATCACCTATGCATTTCTCCTTTTCTTATTTCACCGGAAGGACAGGATACTGATATTGGACTTTAGAATGATTTAGGGTGTTAGAGGTTATTTAGGTTAGGCTAAAAAGGGTTCTATAACTACCGAATTTTTTTCGGTTTCATACTTACCCAGAAGCCACCACTACGAACCTAACACGAAAACTCCTCGATAACTTTACACCTCCCCTCCCCCAAACCATCTGCGGGAGCCTCCCCAATCCCCAAAGGACACTCCCCCACCGACTCCCCTCAATATGCCCTCCTCTTCCCGTGCAACTGCTCCATCTACCTCCCTTGCTAAAGAAAGCAATCCTTCACGCAGCGCGCCCAAAATCCTCCTCTCAGAAAGATAGGCCGAGTGATCTGTCGGCCTAGAGTAAATAATCCGTGCCTGACACACCTGCAATTGGGCCAGTGTAAACCGGATAAGTTCCACTTCCGGAGCGGTTGCCGGGAGGCGCAAATAGATATCGCAGAGGACGCTGATGAAGTGTGCGAAGGCGGTTGTAGTGGATATTTCGGCGAGGAGGTCACGAGTTGCTAGGTGGGACATTTTTGAATGCTTGGTTGATTGTGTGTGGTTGTGGGGCTTGTGGAGGGTTGTGTTATAGAGAGTCAAGTAGGTTTAACTAGCGGGACAGGATGGGGTTGGTATTTATTCGAGGAGGCCATGATACTATTTTTCAAGATTTGCCGTTCAGCTTTTGTATGATGTCTGCCCTTAGAATAGGGCCTCCGTGCTATCCAGAGTCAGTGCACTAGTCCTAATGTAGTATATAACCTTACTACTTTAGGCAATGTATTGGCAAATTACTCAGCCAAAACATTTTCCCATACAAGCGCCAATTCCCCGGCTCCACACAAATTTTGCCTCAATCTCGAGAGCAGAACGCCTCTCTAGAATGAAAGTAATAGGTAAAATAATGGCATGCGGTGTTGTTTGTCGGGAAGTTGGGAGGATCTATTAGTCGTGAAGGTTGATGCCGAGGTGCTGGCACCATAACGTGCGGTTTCGTGTTTGGGGGGTGTTTGGGAGGAGGGTTGGTATGTAAATTTATCAAGTTGGATAGTGAGAGATGGCAACTAGCACGTGACCGGTTTCGTCGAGTGATCGGGGGTGTTTATTGTGGCGAGATATTCGGGGAATAATTCGCATACCGTAGACTCTCAAATAATTGAACATGTGATATATCGTTTGGGTTGCCTCCTCTGGTGTGGCTCAAGAGGGCGGGAAGGTGCGCTAGGAGTTTCGTGATTTTTAAATTCAATAGTATCTACAATGAGTAAACTAGTTGTAAAGAAAGGATCCAGTCAATAGAGAGAAGGAGAAGGAGAATAGCTGCCCGGGGTTTTTCGTGATTAAAGCTCCCAACAATGGCGCAATGGGATTTGAAAAGCTGCGCCCCCCAAAATGTTACACTAGCCACACTCCGTCAGGTTACTGATGGTGTAACTTGTGCTTGGGAGGCACTTATGTTTTTGTGTGATTATAAACCTGATTTTTTATAGGTGTGAAGGGAGGTGTTTTCGGGCGAGGCAGGGATAGTTTAGCGAAAAATGGACATTTTCAAATAGACAATCCCCAATGTTACTTTCTTGAAAATACTTTAAATCTTTTTCCCAGCTGGAAAATGACTATGCACTATAAGAAGAAGTCCAAGGGATCACAACTGCATTCATTGTTTACGATTCTCTCAATCTGTGTGAAAGTGACTTACACTTTTGTATGGATCTCTATACAAAAAAGTACCTGGCGACGGATACTGTGCACTTAAAGGGCTTTTTCTCTACTCCTTTATGATATTAGAAAATTCTGTTACATTTAACATGTTGTCTATGGTCTTGCTGATACGCTGCAGGATTTTGGCAGATGCTCATAGGAATTGTGCTGTGAGAGAGGGTAGTGGAAATGGGTACTTTTGGTGTAAAAAGGGTATGGGACGAGGTAGTCGGGGTATATTCGGCTCCCGCCAAACTTTGAGTGGGTACTTTACTAAGCGTGCGGCAAGAAACTCATAACCCACTAATCTAGAAGTTAGTCCTTACTAGGCTGATGCCCTAACAATGCTGTCTGGATCCGGAACACCAGTAAGTGAAGGTTGGGAATAAGGTTTGGTTTGAAAAGGCGGTGTAAATGCTGATGTCGCCAGGTGAAAAGGGTTTTTTTTTACCTAATAGGCTCTAATCCAACTGTTACCAATGCTAACTTATTAACTTAGATTTGGCCCATAGTAGTTCTGTGGATTCCCCATCATAATTCTTCTAGAGGATATCATATGCTATTTCTATGTGGACTTGGCTAAGCCTTAGTGTATCACAGAAGAAGAACCGTTCTTGAGGAGTCATTATCTGGCGCTGTGAGTGCCATAATTGAAAGTGTTTGAGTGGGGGCGTAAGGTCATTTAGAGGAGTTCAAATTTGGGCGGCGAACCTAAGTCCCAATCCAGGAGGTCCAAGGAATCGCTTTTCTGGCCTCTTGAAAAAAGTGTTGGGCAAAGCTGGGCACGGGCATTCTTTTCCAATTCTGGAGGCGATAGTCGAGAAGTGGCTACATGGCCTACTCCGCTATTTCGCGACGGTATCCTCTCACCGGGCTCTGCGGTCATTGCTATTTACCTCTTGCAATCTATGGCTTCTTGCGGTTACCAACGATAGTTCTTTGGGCTTAGGGAGTGTCCTCACTAGAACACGGCAATAAACAACTCGCAGCTTAACTCCTTTTAAATGAAGTAATATGAAAAGCTTGACATAAGATATTGGCACTACGCCTCTCTTCCCCCCTTTTTATAACCGATCATATATATGTGGTGCTGGAATCAGTCGCTTGTTCCTTCCCGGCAGCCTTAATAATATCTGCCGCCTATATACCATTTTATTGCATCTATTAGCATGCTTTGCCCCTAGCAAACAAAAAAACGCAGAGAAGAAAAGGTAGCTTACCTTCTCACCAATCGCGTAAACCGTAGATACAAGGTGCGTTCCAGGGATCAATGGGATGATACTTGCGTCCACAACCCTCAAATTCCTAGTCCCATAAACCATCAAATTGTGGTTCACGACGCCTCCAATATGCCTTGGCTGCATGGCAGCAGTCCCACACGGATGGAACATCGTGGAGAGGTTATCCCTCGTAAACCTGCGCAGCTCCTCGTCTGTCTGAAGCAACGGGCCCGGTGTCAACTCGGTCGGAACGAGCTCCTGAATCGCCCGAGTCTGAACAATGCGGCGGTTGAAGCGGAACGCTTCGGTGAAGAGGTTGAGATCGACTGGGTTGCTCCCCGTACGCAGGTCCACGATTGGGGCTGCGAGGGGATCTGTCGAGTTGATCTCTATGAAACCGCGGCTGAGGGGGTGGGTGACGGAGATGGAGAAGGGCATTTGGAAAAATCGGTTGGCACCGCTGAGCCAGATAAACTCCATTGCAGCTGTGTGCGTCCCCGCTAGCCGTTTGAGGAGGATTTGGCGGTGTTTTTGAAAACCGGCTGTTACGGCCGGATTGGAATCGTTGCGGAGGTATTGGCCCGGGGCCTGGGCTGTGTAGGCACCCAGCAGGGTCTCTGTTTGGTTGGTGTAGGTGGATAGAGGGAGGAAAGCTACTGAGTTGGGGCTTCCGGCTGTCCATGGGCCTAGGTTCTCCGGTTAAAGTTGATCGAAGTATTGTTGTCGGGGACCAACCTTCACGCGCACTATAAAAGAGTGCTTTAGACTCCGCATCCCAAGTTGCGTTTCTATCGAGATCAATAACTGAGTGTTCAACGTTGTCAACTGGATACTTTTGGTTAGCATCATGCTCGTTTGTGGAGAAGAATTGGGTCCTTACGCCTCAGAGACATTGTAACAACTGCTCTAGTTCATCCGATGTCAGCCAGAGAACTAGTAGCCATGCATTGGAGTGGTCTAGAGGGCACCGCAGTGGGGCACATTGGGTCTAGCGCGCATCAGATGCACTAGAATGTATCGCGGGATCTCACTCCTGAGATTTTCTATTGCACTATTAGGAAGTTAGACTCACATGGATGATCCTGGAAGTTTTGCCCGCTGGATGCTCGGTCAGCTATTAGCATGCTTTGAACCTAGGGCTAACGTGCAGAGCCGCTTACACGCCGGGCAAATCGATTAATACTGGTATGCCTAGTTTCTCCAAGAGACTCTTTTGCCCAATTCCTAAAAGTACGGATCAGATTGGAAAGGTCCACGGAGGGCCGGAAGAGAATAAAACCTGAGAGTTGTAATATCTGCGGGGTGTGAATGCTCCCTGCAGAAATAATAACCTCTTTCTTGGCTTTTGCTATATGTTTGGTAGCATCTCCGGGTTGAACATACTTCATTTCATGGTCGTTAGGATCCACAATTCAATGCAGTTACGGAAACTCACTTCAACTCCACCAATTTTGATTCCTTTTCTGCCTCCTTCGTCATTGTCCTCAGTGATCAATTTGGTCACGTGTCTAGAGGTGTAAACATGCAGATTTTGTCTGGTAACAAAGTTATCGAAATGTGCACTGCGGGCATATGAACGTGTCATGTTCTTTGGGTCGATTGTGTTTGGCGACCAGAAGGCGCCTAACGCTCTTCCTGCCTGATCGACTGATTGGATAACACCTAGCGATTTCATTGCGTCTTGGAAATTCTCTGCCCTAGTTATTAGCATATTAACGTTTCCGATGCACGCCAACCTACTATTCTGTGGGTATATGAAGTTGGGATAGCCGGACTGGACGTATCCATCAAATCCGTGAACTGAGGGATCGTAAGTGATTCCGAACTGGGTGACGTGCTCTGGTTTAGGTGGAGTAAATGTTTCACTCTTCTTAATGTTAGGGAGCGTTTCACAGAGCCGATCCGGGAGGGCTAGCCTTTTTGAAATACGGCAAGAGACCAGTCCAACCCCAGCCTGGGTTTCCAAGATCCTCCCACATATCGTAGTCACTAGGGGCGCCTCGGTCAAACATCATGCCGTTAAGCAGAGAGCTTCCGCCGAGGGCTTTTCCGATGGCGAGATGCTGGGTTTTCCCACTTAGAAATGTTTGTGGCTCTGTCGTGATGTTCCAATCGTACACCGACCGCATAGTGTCCACAAGACATCTTTGGAGAATGGCCGCACATTCTTTGTGATCAGTTATTCCTGCCTCTAGAACAAGGACAGTTGCTAGCCGAGGGTTTTAGTATATTTGAACGAAAGAAGATGACATTCCAGTATCGAAAAACTTACTTTCAGGATCTTCTGACAATCTGTTGGCTACCGTGAGGCCCTAGGAGTAATGCTCAGTCATGGCCGATAATATTAGTTAGGTTGGGACACTAATTCAACTTACGGCAGTCCCTCCGCCTACTATGATATATGTGTAGGAGTCAAGCAGCTGGTCCTGCCTCCCAATGAGCTTGCCCAGCATCGGTGTAGCCATGGCAACACTGCTTGCCGCAGAGAAAAGTAGAACTAATCGTCCGAACATTTTTGCAGAATACTAGTGAATAATAGGTGGATACCGGTGCCCACAAACTCAGTGATGTAGAGCCTCCGGAGCATGAGCTACACAGACAAATATATACCAGTACCTGCCCCTCGGAAGAGGGGGGTTGATCTCCTTAACCGCACTGTTGATTAATACGAATTCCAATTCGAACAGGTACAGTACTAACTTGGCGTGCTACGTGGGATTCGTCTCATTTTTAACCGAATACCGGCATCATGTGCGATACTCTCAATACCCCTCAGGGACGGTTCTTGTGCACAAGATTTCTATAGGGTAAGACGAGGACCAGGACAGTACCTAGCGTAGACCGGCTGGTGGACACTTTGTGCTAGAAGCAGGCCCTTACCGCAGTTGAGCAGTGGAACCAGCCGCGGCTCCACGACGCTCATAGGTTTAATTTATCCTAGTACAGGTATGATAGCACCGGAATTCTTGAGAGGGAAGATTCCTTTCACTCTTCGGAACAGGTATCCGTGTAGGTTATTGCTAAGTGAAAGGATAATTGGTTTACCTCCTGTTTTGTGCTATCTCTTATATGGTCTTGAGGCAGCACTCTACTTATGAATTATGGTGGCCCATAATAACTGATTACTCGACTGTAAAGGCGGGCCTGCATCTATTGTATGATAATACATTTCGGCAGTCTCCCCCCCGGTAGGTTAGCCCTAATCTGCACGGTACTGTATATAGGAGCTTAGTAATAATTTCACGCTCCACCCTCACCGGTCGTAAAGATCTAGAGTAAGGTTGTTGCCTCCAAACATGCTTGGTATTTAGTTTACCTTATGGTACAATCTGGTAGTGTGGGTGTTGTTGGTGGTTTCGTGGTCGTAAACTTCATTATTCGATGGTGTTAGGTAGAGAGTTCATAGAAATAAACACCACGGGGCCCCAACCACCCAGAAAAATATATAAAAAAGCAGGATCCTTGAACCTGGCTACAAGAAGCTAAGTAAATACCTTCGATGTTGGAAACACGAGGCACATATCTAATATACCAATCTGAGAGCTCCCTATCCGGCTATCGAGAACGCCTTATTGGTATGCCAGCTCAACCCGACGTAGCTAAGTCGGAGAGAAGCCCGCGCGGGTAGCAGGACGGTTGGCCGTTTCGGTATTAAAGTTAATATAGTGAGAAATGAGTAACTGCCCTTGTGCCCAGACGCGATTAGCAGTCTTGTTGAGATAATGAGCACGGTAAAAGCGTTGGACTCCTGATCGCCGGGAAACTGTTTCCATGTCCGGCTGCGAGAGTACCGGTAGATGTTAACATAGCACTGAACATGCGAGAAAATGACCCCTCTTGTTAGTATCAATATTCGACATTGATATCCCTTGCCAAGTTATTCCGCGCTCAAGTATGATAACTCAAATTTAGCCTAGTAAGAGGGTATCCCGTGGGGTTGAGCTGCTGGTTTCCTCTTTACTTGAATTTCTGCTAGGGCCTTGTTTCCCTTATTTGTCCATCTAGGGGTGACGAATGGGTTTCTATGATTAGTGGGAATCCTAGGTACAGGTGCTCTTTGCTTTGCTTAACATGCTGATTTTTTATTGGCTAATTGTGCACTGTACGGATGTAGGTATGTTGTGCTCATCTGGAGCGACACTAAGACAACGCTATTCTAGAGAAAATGTGATAATCTAACGATAAAGGGAAAAGTAAACTAGTTGATATACTAGTACCGGTACAGTACGAGTAGTGATACTGTCGGTTGGTTCCCTCTAGTTGCCGTGTCATGGGAGACGGGATGTCTTCAAGGGATTTAATCATGGTCTGTTCTTATCCCCGTCTTAACCCTGCCATACCCCCTTCCGATATTGTACGGGCACCCCGCTCCCGTAGTACTCGTACCGTAGTGTCCGATGTACTTGCACGGACCAGTGCGTTACTATTATTACCTCGGGATCTCCTAAACCGTGCTATAAGTACCGGTGGAGCTAAGGCTGTCTGTAAAAAAATCCCCCAGGCACTCACTGGTATCATAGTCCATTGGGTTAGGGTTACTCTGTGGACCCGGGTTATGACTACACCGGTACGGTATCACAACGAGCCGAGTTTGAGAGCCACTCGAATGCCCAAAAGCAATTCTGACTACTTATGATACTTCAGTTTCTGCACTTCCAGCCCACAGTTCTCGCACCCTCCTACCTCGAGTAAAAGCTAACGAGAAACACCAGCCTCAGGGAATTTGGGGCTCGAGTGCAGAACCCTCTGTGTGCTCCGACTACTTCCATCGCAAAGAATATCATGTAACCGACGCATTTCGAGGTCGGGGATTTCCCCAGATTGATCGGGTCGTAACCGCCGACCAGTACAATACGATGGCGACACTCATGCGCTCGCACTACTCCACGTGGGCTTAGGACTACGTTATGGGACCACAGGTTCATGCCGTAGCAGGTTCAGAAGCTTGTTTCGACTGAAGCTACCGGGAAAATAATTGGTAATTAGTACTAGTGCTTAAGGTTACATGTAACTGGCTGCCTTTGGAGTCTCACCTAACCGTGGCTGTGGAAACTGAAGTAACATACCGGGAGACCTGACGAATCGTCATTTGCTGGTATGGCTCCGGAACCGTAAATCTTGTCGTGTTATGCGGGAGCGTTCTGTCCCCGGACTGGGAGTTGCCCGTTGGTCGGGGTACCGGCAGTTTTGGGAGATATATCAAGGAAAAGTGAATAGCGGATAGTCGAGTAAGATTCAATTCTTAATGTACTAGATATTTACTTGCGTGAGTGGGGAGTCACGTTCTAATACCGGCGGTGGGAGTGGGTGGTTATGGTCTCACCACAGCAGGGTGTAGTAATGGTGCTAAGAGGATTCAGTCTAAGGAGCACGCGAATGCTATATAGTATTCCGGTCAATACTGTTTTGGTATGGGCTGCGCAACTTAGGGTTTCAAATTTAATCTGCATGAAGTACGATCCTGGGATGGCTAAAACGTCTAGGAGAGAAATATTTGAAGGCTGGCTTTTTTCAATACAAAATCTGGAGCAGGGAAACCGAGAAAATAAATCCCGCTATCCTACAGTAAAAAAAAAAAAGGAAGAAAGGAAGGAAGGAAGAGATCTGTAGTTTAACAGAAAGGGATTCGCGCACTAGCTTTGAAATAAAATAATAAGGAGAAACACCTGATAACTCCACCAAGCAAACCTACCAAAATAGTATGATGTTACACAGAGCGCGGAAACGATGTTAAGGTTGAAGTGCCAGAATCCATTGGAAGATCATCCGAGCTAGCTAGCTGATTCTCCGGCACCGGCGAAAGATGCTTCTGGCTGTCCATGTCAGAGCCCCTCGGGTCTATAACGCTCTTAACTGTGCTCAACAGGTCCGGATTCGTCGAAATATCTCGAACATCCCTATGACTCGGCCGATACGGCTTCTTCTTCTTTCCTCGGAAAAACACTCGGAGGGATGGTGAGCAGACAGCCAACAATGAAGTTGTGATCTCGACCATAGCGGATACATCGATGGTATGTGTTACGCTGGCCTTCGGCTGACCCCACACGACTCTTAGAGCACCATATCGAACAAGTGCCGCGACGATCGAAATACTACCGATGAACAGGATGAAGAGCCAACCCCAGAGAGCAGACTTTCGAAAAGTGAGATTTTTTAGAACTAATATCGGGAGCATCATGACTATCAACATAAATAATGTTAGTACTCGGCGACTGGGCATTAAAATTTCATTGGAGAAGAGAATTTCAAAAGCATAAGGCTGATAAATGCGTATGTGTGGGGGCACCGCGAGCTTACTTAGGAGATCTGTGCCGACGTTGGCAAAAGTTGATATCGTTACACTATCCATGGAGTGAACTGCTGAGCACAAGTGGCCATCGATATTCCTGCACTTAGATGTATTAGTTATCACATCCTAAACTGAGTGCGGCGGAGGTAAGCGGAGCGCTAATTACCAATTCAAACTGACGGGTCGACACCAGAATTGCAGGAGAAGCATATGGAGCAAAAATGTGAGGAAAGTGATTACCGAAACAATCACCCCCGCAACCCTGCAGCGCTTGCCGAGAGTGGGATCCCTGATGAAGAGCTCAAAGTAAAAGGCGATAAAACCGCCTTTCGCAAACCAGAGAGAGATGTAGATGAAAAATAGGGATACCCAGGAAACCTAAAACCGCGGGAATTGAGGTTAGTGCCCAACCTCCGTATATGACAACAGTAGAGATAGCACCTTTAAAAGATGGGCAGAGAGGTTCTTCGGAACACCATAGAACAGATCTGGCTGTCCTCTGTACTTAATCCGCAGGACGTTCTTCCATGTATTAATCCCGATAAAAGCGATGGCCGAAATATATGAACAGATAACAAATACATCAGAGGTTATTGAAGCTATCGACCGCTGTCCAGCCCGCCTCCACATCCGTTCCCAGATTCGGAGGACGACAAATATCGATGTGAGGAAGAGTAGAGCCCAGTCAAGAGCGATAAACCCTTCAAGGGGTAGGTTGATATCACCCATGTTTCCCGTCTTGTCGGTTTGTTGGAAGTTTGGAATGAGATGCAAACTAGGCAAATCGAAGCTTCGAAAAAAATTGAAGAACCGGAAACCAGGACGCTGGGAGGCACCCCATATATACGGTAATCAACTGGGAGAAACCAGTGATTTCTGGGGGGGGGGAGAGGGGGAGGATTATCCACCCAAGCTAAACGGGGGCGCCATATGGCCGACCTGCTCTTCTCAAATTGCGACCGGCTGGCAGTAGAAAAAAGAAAGGTGGCGTACGACTCAGTAACAAAGGTACCGTGGATCGCATTCACCACCACCTCCAGATTGTTATTTTCCCCCTCTTCATCCTTCCTGGAGACTGAGATTTGGAAAACTCCGTCCGTATCATACTCTGCTCGGGTGCACTACCGCCCGCCAACTACCCAATTCAATATAAGCATGTGTGACCGGCAGAGGGATGAACGGATACCGGTAGTGGGCATAGGGCACGGTGTGGCGTGTAAGCATAAACTGCTGAGACAGTTGGGGTGATAGCGATCTATTCGCCCCACCCAAGCGCTTCCCGAAGGAAAACAAAACATAAACTAAAAAAGCACTTTACGGAAAGTGCCGAAACGAGCGATACCGTCGTAGAGCCCGAGTGCTGTGGAATCATCCCCCAGGAACCGAGAGAGAACGGCATCTCCTCTTCCTACTTGGTCAACTCTAGGATTCCTGGGCGGTCGTGTTACGATATAGTCAGCGTATCGCTTTAGCGAAAATGGATGTCATACCGGATAAATAGATTTGCATGTACCTCACCCATAGCTCTATTACATGTATGGTAGGTAGGATTGTTTATTGAGAGAGATGCACAAGAAAAAAAGATTTCCCCCATCGATCCCTTTAACGCTCGAAGGTTCGTCTCCTTTGCTTCTCTACTCGGGTACTGATTCTTTATTTACGGATGCAGTCCAGAAGTTGTATTATACCCACCCATGCTGTAGTTGTAGCACGGCAGGCTGACCGATCGCTCACTCCCTCAATCGCTGGCTGAGCACCCACCGTTAACGAATAAACACCTCTACGATCCTCCAGTGCTCCTTTGCTCGAATGGATGTGCGGGGACGTCTCCCATTGGATAAAAATTCGCTAACGGGTGATATCGATGTCGATAATTCCCAGTTTCTTCAACGGGGGTTGAGAGGGTGGGGGATCAATAATAAGATCTGGAGCCGTAGTATGTTTTTTTTTAAATGGAGTTGCTGATTACCCCGTTGAATCCGGTGTTCCCCTAACGAAGATATTTAGCTGCTGACTCTTAATTCAAAAATTGTTACGGTAGTTTCCTTTCTTTCTTTCTATAGAGAAAATTTAAAGATCTTGGGTTGAGTTTTAGTTAGCTGGATTGGCTTGCCGCTTGTGTAATGTCCGGATGGATGGGCCATGACCCTATGTCAAATTTGACATACATGCTGAAAGTTACACAAAGCTTAAGCAACTTAACATCCGAAGCCGCCTTCACTGTAGGGTAAGTAAATCTAACGCTGGGGATATTTTTATCTAGCTATCCAACTACCAGGAGGGGGAAGGGGGGGGATGGGAGGTGGAAGAAGCAATAAGTTCGCATTTAAGACGATGCTTTCTTTTTCGTAGGGAAACGTGCTATTTCAAACCCGCCCTGGGACACTGCGAGGCATTTGCGGTCCAGAGTTGCCGAGAATTGAAGGGAGCTCTTCACACCGTATCGTATCATACACACCCTGGTGATGGTGGAGTTTTTGGTAAATGTATTTATGGGATTTTATGATGAGAGCCTTCATGTGAAGATGTATTGTTTTTCTTTCTAATTTATGGCAGGAGGAAGAAGGGGGCGGAAAGCTCCAACACCAAGCCTGGGGGCTTGCGTTTGAGGACTTTTGTTTGCTTCGCTCGGAGTTACGTACTACGGTTCTATCGACTAAGTCAAAGTATATCTCCCGTGAATTTGATATTCAGCGAAGACATGGCCAGGGATTTCTGGTGTGTGCGCTTATTACGGTGGTGCCTCCAGTCAAGCATAGCACTATACAGAAGGAGCCAGAGTACCAGAACGCGGTGTCGGCTTGAGGTATGCGCTGTGGTCTTGGTGCCTACAGCTCCCATCTGGGACTGGGTATCATATCAAACTAGTACAATAATATTATGTTAGCGAATGTCAGCGAGCTGAAAATCTCGCCCCTCTTGAATCCTTGAGTGCATGCATCCGGCACTGTATTATATTCTCCTATCCAGACCAACTTAGTGGAACTGCGCTTGGGGTATCGTACTTGGAACTCATTTACTCTCTGTCTTTCTTTGTTATAGCAAAATAGGTTTA
>QLOI01000666.1:11258-33025 GCA_003313605.1 Tuber umbilicatum | reverse complement strand
GTTGAGGGCTGAGAAGGGGGGCGGGAGGAGTGGGTTGAATTAGGGGGGGGATTTGTGGGGCTTTCCTGATGTTTTGGGGGTGGTGAGATCGGTGGTTCAATTACATTCGATATTCGTGCACTACTGTGCGCTTGGGGGGTGGATTTTTGCACCCGTCCGTGTTTGATTTGTTCCTGGTGACTATGGCTGTCGCCCCATTGGTTGCAGTACATTTGGGGAAGGGAGAGGGAGGTTTCGTTCTCCGTTTATGGATCTTTTTATTGGCCGGAGCTATCGTGACTATTACAGCAGCTACTTACAGGTGGTGTATGTTACCAACGGTGAAAGTCTCCCCCAGCGAGCAAGTGAGTGAGGCAAGCCAACCAAGTCTAATTACAGCATTCCTCAACCCAACAATTACCACCCATGCGTACATCCGCATGTTGGGTGAGGGTTGGGGCTTGGTTGGCTAGTGGTGAAAAGCCACACTCACTCACTCACTATACCTGCCCACAAAACTACAACCACTGTATACTAGCTACCGTAAAGCCCCGGCACGGCCAATTTCACTTAAAAAGCAATCTCCCTCCGTTCTCCCTTTCTCTCATCCCCATCTATCCACCACCCCCACCCAATGGCCACCTTCTTTCTTGGTTCCACCAATTTCTCCGTCTCTCCCCTCCCCACAAACAAAACACTCCCAAATGAAGGAGTCGAGTAAGCAAGCAGGCTAGCATATTCATCCCACTCCTAACAATCTGGGATTTTTCTTAAAAAAAAGAGGCACACAATCGATTTCGGCCAACATCTTGTTGAATGGTTTTTGTTGAAAAGAACCACTGAAATTCCATTCTGTAGTTCGGCAGGATAACGTTGATGATAATTTTCTCGATCCATCTCGGGGTTTGCAATGATGTGGGGATTTATGTCCTGTTATGGTTAGAATAAACGGTCCTTACGACGTCCACTGGCGTAGTAGGTGTAAGAGGAAGTGGGGGGAGGTATCGGGGGTAGAAGGGTGGAGTAAGAGTGGTAATGGAGGCAGCAGTAATAGAAGGAGGTGGTAACGGCCACTCGCTTCCAGGGAGATGGGGAATTTGACTGCTCTGCTCAGACGAGTTTTTGGGTCTTGTTTGATGGCGGTGGCAAATTCCCCTTCTCCCTGCCACGATGAGACGGGATAGATGTGTTTTTTTTGGGGCTGTTATTGGACTCATACCAGTTTACATCGCTAAGAGATAGCTTGCGGCCGCGTTGAGCGCTTCTGCCGGAGCCCTTCTCATATTTGAGGTGCACGCCGTTTGCTACTGCGTGGCGCTCTAAGGCTATACACCGGGTTAGTAGGATTGTATTATAGATTGGGATGGAACGATATAACTACTCACATTCAATCTCAGAAGTCTCATCCATGCGATCATAACTCATAACCAATTCCTTGATCTTCATCTTCTCGGCTCGCTCTGCTTCTTGGGTGTTTCTCATTGCCATTGCCAGACTACTGTCACTTGGTAGCTCAACGACTTTGGTCTGCTGCCTGTTACCCTTCTTGGTCAATAAACTAAATGCCATCATGCCGCCACCCGAGGGTGGCGGGCTACCAGCTAGGTTATCGCCAGCGTCACTGTCGAAAGTAGCTTCTCTACTTAATGTACTACCGCCACGCTTGATTGGCAAGGGGACGTCGAATAAGGGTTTCCGCTCAAACTTTCTTGAGTCAACACTCTCCTGCATCAATTTGGCAAGCTCACGGTCAAATTCTGCTTCTGCCTCAGGATCTCTCTCCTCCTCTTCCAGTTTGACAATAATATCTTCGTCTTCGCTCGAGGTATCCTCTTCGGACTCCTCATGCTGTTCGGGAGCGATACCTGGAGTGGCGAGTTCATCTTCTTCTCCTTCATCAGAATGCTCCTCATCCTGATACCGGCCGCGCTGCTCGCCATCAGACACTGACTCGGTCTCATCGACCTCATCCTGATCCCCAATGCTCTTGTTCTCCTCCTCATCTGGCTTATAGGTCTTCTGCACGGCCTCTTCGAAAGCTTTCCCTGCTTCCTCAAGGCTGGTGCATAGAGCCCAGGAAGGTCGGATCTGAGCAAAGGTATCTTGAATGATAAACTCAATGTCCATTGACAAAGTATCCTTTGTGAATGTATAGTACTATCAAAATAAATTAAAAATGAGCCAGCCCATTTTAAAGTACTAGGAAAAGCTCAATACCTGGAAGAAGGTCAGAAAGAAGTCCAACTTCTTCTTTGCACTACCCTTGTCGAAGCACATGCCGCAGACGTCAAGCAATGTACAAACCAGCCTGATCCTGAAAAAGTCGTCTGGCATATCCAAAGGACAAATCTTACCCGGTCGGGGTGTGCCGCCTTCATGGCCAAAGGTGACGATCCTGTAGAGTGCATCAAAAATCACCGGCGAATCAATGAGCTTGTAGTTATACAATTCTCCGAGGTATTTGACTTGCGCTATCCTCCGTTGGTTATGCTTGAAGTTATTCTGCTCCAAGCCAAGGGAGATCTGCTCAAGCACCTCATCGATGACAGAGTATGCGAAATCCTGGTGGTATCGCCCAAGTGCCCCAACCAAAATAGCAAGTATATGGACATTATTGTATCTTACCCTCCAGATTTTGGTGAAAACCTTGAATAAAAGTGAAACCACTTCTTTGTCATCCCAGTGAAGCTTCCTTAGCTGTTTTAGAATCTTGACATAATTCCGCTTTGTTAAGTCGAGATAGATAAGTTTTCTGACGAACAACTCCATTACGCTGCGCTCCTTCTGTGCGATGGCCGGCCGCTCGGGAGGATTAACGTAGTAAAACGCATTCTCTATCGCAACGCGTTCCTGGGGCCCAAGATACTGAACACCATCCTTCTTCCTCTTTAGGGTTTCTAGGAAGGTAGTCATCCAACCACTAGTCTCCGGGTTTCGAAGCAAGTATTTTCCACAGTTTTCAAGGGTGTTACAAAGGACGTCAATGTTGATTTTGTGAAAGTCCTCCAGGGCTACCTTTAAACAATGGAAGATTATGTGCTGCGGGATGACTCCGAACTTTGTCAACTCGGAAAGATACCGGACGTTTCTGGAACGAACTTCAGACAGTTCCTTGTCTTTTCGACGTTGTAGGGATCGGAATTCCTTATCAAGATATTCAACCATACCCTTCCCTATATCGGGGAGATACTTGCTTAAGGTAGCAATCAATCTCGCATAATAAGGGAGGAGGTCTTGGCGACCGCGGGGAACTTCTTGCAGTACTTTGAGGAGACGATTCCGAGAGGCTTTGGAGTTCAGGAAGCAGAAGTCAAAGGCGGCTTGGTCGATGAGATCCCGGTTAGTGAGCTCAGGGAGGCGTACAAGTAGGGCATCCACCTTGGCACCAATCGTCTTATTAACGATGGTAGTGCTGGTGGATTCATCGTTCCCAGTATTGCTTTCATCAGTGGGTGACGGTGCGTCGGTATCCTTCAGTTCACCGGCAGAATCATCATCAGCGACACTGTCCTCCTCGGCAGGCTTCTTCTCCCCGTCAGCCTTTGCGTCTCCCTCCACTCTTGCCTCACCCTCAGCTTTCTTCTTCTTTCCATCCTCCAGGAGAACCGCTGGAACACCTCTGGTCTTCAAATCGATCAGATCTTCGTAAAACCTTCTCTGATCGTCATCTTCCCAGATGCCAAATTTGCTACCATCTTCCCGTGAAGTAAACATACTGCCTCCCTCCCGGATAATACTATCCCCATTTGCCTCAGCCCCGCCCTTTTCGTCGGGTAAGTCTGGCATCTCTACCCCTAGAACATCCGCGACAACCTGAGCGTTGGCAATAAATTTTTCCTGCGTCTTGACTAGCTTTTCATAATTTGCTTGACGATCTTCAAATATCTCGCCAGATTTTACATAAGCCTCTGCGTTGCGTGCGGATTGTGCTTGGAGGTGTTTGTGCTGCCGGACGATATGGGTTTTAACAGACTCCAAATAGCGGGCAAGAACGTTTCTAAATCGTTGTTGGAGCTCCGAAGAGAGTAACGGAGGATCCGTAGAATCAAGTGAAGGTGTCCCATTGGGATCGGTGTTGGTAGCCTCGCCATTGGCCGGCTTCTCTGTAGACATAGCACCATCCTCCTCCACATTCTTCCTCGTTAGGTTCCTCGGCTTGACCCCTAGTATATCGTAAGGGAAATTTTTAACAAAAAGCACGACCAGCGGGAGATTAAGGTGATCCTTATCCCTATTCAGTAAATCCTTCAAAACTTCAAGTGGAAAAGGCTCCAGTTCCGCGTCCCCGTCTTTCTTCTTTGCTGCATCCTTTCCGCTGATGGTGCCGGGAGGTTTGGCACCACCACCAGCACCCTTAGCAGCTATACCATCATCCACACTCACGGCATCCTGCACACTCCGCACAACGCCGACCAGGTACAATTCCACGCCGACTCTCAACAAAACCCTCTGCCTGGCGAACCTCTCCTTCTCTTCCCGTTCCTTCTGCTCAGGACTCAGCCCCTTCAACGCATCCGGTCTCGGTGTTGCGAGTCCCCTAGCAAGCGTGAAGGTAAACTGTGGCGTGAAATTCTTCTGGAACCTCTGGTGCAAGGCCGACACTACCTCAACCGCCGCTGCGATTTCCGAAGCGATCTTGGTTTTCAAAAGCCCCTCGTAGACGGCTGCTATGATCTCCGGTAGGTACTTTTCTAACGCAACTGTTTGGATCTCCTTGAGGAGGACTTGATACGAATCGAGGGATGTGCGTAGCCGTTTGATGACGGCCGTATTCTTTTTCAGAGTCGAGTCGAGCGATGCTGCAGTCGTGAAAACGTCTGAGAGTGAAATCGGTCAGTTTTGGAGAAGGAAGGGTAAAGAAAATTGCACATGAGGTATCGGTACCTTTTTGCTCATCCCAAGCGAGTTTGTTGAGCTCTCGTAGCTCACCTACACGAGACCAGCAGTCAGCTAGGGTGTTTTTTTCTCTTTAAATATTTTCACCTGGGTATTTCCGACTCACGCTTGCGAGCACGATTCATGGTCGTGCTGGAATGTGGAGTTGAACTTCCAAGTACCGAGGGGGTTCGGTCGTGAGTAATGAGGTTGCAATCTGCCTAGACCTTATCGATTGACTGTGCTCACAAGGTTTTTTTTTTTTCTAACCTCGACAAATCGAATTCCACGCTATTCCCCCGCGAGATATTGCTTTCGGTAGGAGAAATCGGTCGCTCGTAAGTGTTGGTCGGAGCCACTGATGGAGTTTGTCGGTTTAACAGATGGGTTTGTGGGGTGTGTTCTGTGTTCGTATTTTCGAGGAGGGGATGATGGTCGCCACTGTGTTGAAGTGGCTAGTTTCACAGTTTGGCGGCGGCTCAAACGCCACTTGGCGGATGGATCTTCAGCTCGGCAGTGCGCCTGGCAATACAAGTACACAAGTACCGGTACCATAGGATGCAGAGCGCGAGATTCAATGAAAGGCCCTGCAATAATACGGTAGTGGGAATCCGTGGGTTTATGTCGTCTCCCCTCGCTTCGGTTGTGTTTCTGTTACAGCTGAGGATCTATGGCTTGTAATCTCGAACCTGGGCATCATAGCGGCACCATCACTGCGGGGGTTTTCAGCTAGTTTATTATCATAGGCTCCCTTCAAGTCGCTGATTTGTCGGGTACCGTACAAGTTATAGCCCAGCCCTGCCTTGGCTACCACGACCCAGCTGCGCGGTTGTGAGCACTGTGAGGTGACGTTGTAAGTTTGAACCCGACGCCTATGTAGTAGCCACCAGTAGGCCTTAATTCCTCCTCGATGACACTTGTCATTGCCTGTGGTATCATAGTGCAAAACCTCCAGCCAATAATCCGCCCGTCGGTGGGAAAGGGCTTTTGTCGGCAAGTTCTAATCTGCACTTAATAGTGATTTCCCGCTTTGTGCAATTTTGCTATGGTTGCCTAGATATTCTTTGTCCCACTCCTTGCGCGGTACCAGTACTTGTACTGTACGGTACGGTACGACTGTTAGGCTGATACCTGTATTAGGCGTCTCGCTCGGATTTGGACACACTACAGTACGGTACTTGATGGCATGAACATCGCGAGTACGGCAAGCCGTGTGTAAAGGAATACTTTACGCTATGATACTGCGGACGCCCATACACACCCACGCCGGGCTATCAGACTGCTTGCCTACCCGCCGCCTACTACCCGAGGTCCTATGTGATACAATCTTGCGGTTGAGCTTCCGGTAGAATGTTTGAAGTTCTTGGTGCAACGACTAATAGGTTACACGGTGCACACTCTTCACGAGAAGAGAGGGTTTTAATACCTGTTTTCCCGAAACGGCAGTGCACTGTTGGTGCATCGAGGACTTCGGACCTCCCTACCGTACCGTATTGGTACGATACCTTGCTGTGCTCCCCTCTTAGGGATGCCAATCCTTTCGTAAAAGTCGGATTAGAATTGAGGGCGGGCGAGCCAGCCAGTCACCTCGAGGACAAGAAGACCCCGAAGAATCGCCCTGTTTTAAGCAAATACCGGTAGCGAAAGGTAATTGGTTGGACCCTGCTGTGGCGAATCCGACGCTTAGAGCTTCTAAAAGATAATTACGGGTAACGCCGTCCCTGGTACTCGAGTATGTATGGCGTCGTAAGAACCGGAGTAATCGAGAACCTCGCTACCTCTCCTATCACCGGTATGGTCTGTTGTATTTTTATTTATACTTGTAGCAACTGAGCCCCGGGGGAGGGTCCTTCCGCCCTGTTTTCCTCCCCTTAGTCCAAAGGGGGAATTCTGGACGTCCTAGCGTCGTTCTCTACTGTTTCACTTCTCACGGCGAGACGGTGTCGTAACACAACGCAGCACTATAGTACCGTATAATGGCGCCGCATTGGTCTCGGTAAACCTCAGACCAGTTTGTAACGCTTTGCGTTCTGTTCTTGAGGAGGGACTTGGTATGTGAAGGCCGAGTGATGTATTGTGAAACCTTCACATACTCGACAGACACTGGTTCAGCTGGGGCCGTGGGGTTCTCGTATCCTTCATTGTGCCCCGGGGACAGTAGGTATAAACGATAGAACAACTAGAGCCTATTAGATGACTATTCTCGGATATCTCTGGGATATTTTAAACTCTTACCAGGATTTGGCTCTTGTTGTACTGGGTAGTGGGAAGTGAGGGCTTGCAAAGGATTTCGAAGGGCCGGTAGTACTTGGAAGGGTACCGGTATGGGAGCTTTGCGGATGCGGGGTATGTACTGCAAGAAAGCGCTGTTACAGTGGAGACGTATAAAAGGGAGTCTTGTTGTGCAGACCGTGCGTGTAAAAAGTTTCGCCCAAGTGTGTGTACAGTACCTAAACAGCGCTCGTGTCCTCATCCATCCTTTTAAACGTCCCGTCCAAAGACACCATACGATATGCACAATCCCCTCCCTCCCATTTCATTTCCCCCGCAAACCGCCACAATTCTCGTAAGAGAGATCTGGAATGTAAAAAACAAAATCAAAAAAAACAAGTAAAAGCAAACAAATAAAGCAAACTCCGTAATTTAATGTAGTGCAAATCCCCCACCTTTAACCTATACACTTTCACCCTTGTAAGGGACTGTGGTCATCCTCTCATCGAACCCACCCCAACGCCATAGCAAACGCCAACATGATAGCCCCAAACAGCGTCACGAAAGTAATCAGTAATAAGATCCTCCTGTCCATAGTCTTCCAGGACCGCCGGGGCTTTACCCGCGCAGCTTCAGCGTCAGGGGATGTGATGGCCCAATATGTCTCCGTGACATGGCTCTTCTCCTCATCTTGCACCGGTTTCCGCAAGGCGGGGACGAGGTGCAATCTCACAGGCCGCCGACGCTCAGCTATCAGGTCTCTCAGACGTCGGGAGAACCGCGGGGGGTGGAAGTGCGGGAGCTTGGTGTAGTCCTTCGGTAACTGGTATCGCTTTTTCGTTGTTGGGTGGGCATGGCAATGGCAGTTTGGCATCTCTAGCTTTGCTGTTGTCGGGATATCCGTGTGCGAGGGGAGAGGGTGTCCTTTGCTCTCGGATTCGGTCGACTGCAGGGTCCCTGACTCGGTGCTGCTACAAGACTTTGCTGATATCGCGCTGTGTTTGGAATCGTAATGAGTGTGCGGTGGAGTCGCGAGTTCTGCTCCCTCCGGTCTACCCTCTCGAAGGTGACGATGTTGTGGAGGAGGTTTATCCTTCCTCTCAGAGAAGTAATCTCTTTGCGGGGAGGGGGAAGGGTAGACATTGCTGAGGTCGGTTGGCAAGTGGTGGTTGTCATTCGTTGCCCGGTAATGTTGCTGTTTCACCGACGGTGGCAATCGCGGTGGGAAACCGGTAAATATGAAGGAGAATTCATCGATCGTTCGAGCGATCGTTTCGAGAGTTGGCGAGCTGGTCGGCATGTCCATTGGGTGCGAAGGCTCGTGAGGGGGTCTTTTTCTTTTTCTTTTTTTTATATTTTTTATAATTCGGTCAATATGGTTGGAAAATGGTTATGTTAAAGAATGAACCAGCATGAAAAAATAAAAAAATAAATACCCGAACCGGCAGCGAAAGTAGGATAAAATAGGAAAGAGGATAAAGCGTAGAAAGAAGGAAAATAAGATAATTAAAAAAAAGCACCCAGTGCTGAAACGAACGGAATAGAACTACGATCGAGGGGCCGGTGGATGGCGGAGGAGGTGGGAATTAGAGAGAAGAGTGGGAAACAAAAGTTACTTATTGACCGTCGCTCTGAGCACTAAGCAAGAAATACCTTGCAAAGCAGTTCTTCAGGCAAACGATAGCCTAACCTAGACGGCACCATCATGAGACGATTGACGACTGAGCCGAAAGCATTGCCGTCCATACCGTGGTCCACTATGGGTTTTGATATGGTGCGATCTTGCATTGCTTAATTTAGCCAGGAAATCGTAAATTACGGTATCATGGCACACAGGACGGGGGGGTTTTGTTCATGGATCCTTCCTCGTCTCAACGGGTTGACTAAGAATTATTGGTTCGACGAAAGCGCCCGGCAGGGTCTTGAGATTAGCGTTCGTTTCGGACATCAACGCTCCTGGAACGGAACCCTATCCCTCCGGACGATCTTCCGTGTGGCGGAATTAGAGTTGTTTCATCTATTTTCTCACCCCGGGAGTTCTTCCCCCAAGGACTGGTCTTGACGCCCACGCGGGAGCAGAGACAGGAGGGGCAAAAAAAAAGTTTTACAGTACCGGTATTCGGAGACAAGTGAATAGCTCGAATATCAGGTTCTTCTATGATAGAAGTGGCTGTTTGCGCGTTGGGTCCTAGTGTTCAAATGAGAAGAATGCTTTACAATCGTGGAACACCGAAACGCGCGCCCCGTCCAAACACATTCGCTACTGGTTTTTCGGAACTTTGTAATGATAGCCTGCGAGCATTGTACTGTACAGCACGGGCCAATTAGTAGGGACTGTGCAATTGGGCAGGTCGTGTATCTTGGCGTTCCGCGATTGTAGGAGTTGCGGAAATTGAAAGAATATCGTGGTCACTAATGGGAAAATATTACCATTAACACTCTGGGTTAGGTTGCGGTGGTGATACCCATAATACGCGCTCCACGGAAGTCGCTTAGAGGGGGCCAGCAAATCTCCTCATGCGATATGATAGCCTCTGCAGATAAGGGTTTCAGCAGTATCATACTCCCAATGCTTTATGGTAGAAAAGACCCTCCACGATCGCAACATAACTTGCTGGGATGTATCCTAGCCTACTTGAAATTACACTGCCAATTGTACGGCACCGCAGAGAAGTGTGCCATGTTCTAGAGTTTAATGTGCTTGCCTCCATCCATATACAAAGAGGCGCAAAGCCACCCTAACGAGCGACACTCTAATATACCGCGGTCGGAGGAAAATGAAATAGAAGAATGAGATGAGGATTTTTGCCCGCATGCATCCAGCCCGATGCCTGGCGACATCGGGGTGGCATGGCAGAGGGACAGACAGGACAGTGTGGGCATACTTGGGTTGCGCAGGGCGCTTCGGTTTTCACCTTCCATGTTTCCAATATTTGAACTTTAAAATAATGTCAATTCTGCCGAGCTGGCAACCTACTTAAGTAGCCAGTTCTTCCCGATGCTCTTAGGCAGTAGGTTCTCGTGTTCCATTAGAGTATTATACCAGTACAATAGTGCTGTATCATACTATACGCCCTAGCTACCTGATTGGCCCTGAATTCTCGGCCCAGATATTCTTACTACCGGAGATAGCCCTTTCCGAACGCCCAACAGAGTAGCACCATTCGATAACCTGTGCCAAGGCGTATGCCTTGATATGAAATCGCATCCTTCCGTGTTCAAGACATCTCTTTCCTGCAGAACCTTTTCACCTACTCAGGCCCTTACTCGGGCGGGGTATGAACACCAGACTAGCGATTGAGCGCACTTGAATGCATCTGAAGCGTCCATCGCAGGCCGCTGGTCCCGGAAATCTCTTGGCCCCAGACTTACAGGACCTCGGTTTACCCAATTCCATAGGCGTAAAAGAGTCCCACTTAGTTTGTGATGCCGATATAAACGCGCCGACATTCAAGATTAAGGACTGGCCGGGACTGCCCGCAAAGCAACTTCAAACCTCCCAACCGACAGAGAGCCTACGGACCAGGCGAGATAGCATAGGCAAATGTGTCCCAAGGCTGAAGTTATTCAGAGCGCTCAAAAACTCCTACAAAGCCAGCCCAGGAAAACCCGATTATCACCGAATTCTCGCCTGCGCTCATGGGCGTTTGAGTAGCCCCTAGCGAGACACCTGGGCGGAGGTGGAGGGGTTGATCGTGGAAACCGTATTGGCCAAACCGTCATGAATAACCTTTCTAGAATGACAAATGATGAAACGATGAAACATTTGTAGAATTTCATCCTTACGACCAACACGCTTAGCCACATACTGGAAGCAAGCAGCATTTGTTAGGGGTGTAAGTAAACTACCGGTGGTCCTGTTATCCGATTGGTCACATCATCGTACCAAGCTTGCGGCCACGGCTAATTGCCCGGATGTGCTGAATTGTTTTGCACCATTCCAAAAAAGAAAGGAAGAAAGAAACGAAAAGGATCACATCCTACGCCCGCCATGCGTTTTTGTTAACAATATTGTTACGACGTATTTATTGCCGTAATGTTTGAAAACGCTTAGCAAGTCTACTGCACCATAAGTCGTCAAAACGAGGTTAAGTATTTTACTTTCGAATTTTGTTCCGTGGTTTTGTAGTGTAATGGATAGCACTCGGGATTTTGACTGGTCGCTGGAAACAGCACTTCTGTGAAACTTCCCGCAATCTGGGTTCGATCCCCAGCAAGACCTTGGTGTTTTTTTTTAGGCCGACCCAGGCTTGCGCCTCACCCATGTTTTTTTTTTTCCGCTTATTATTGTTGGGCTACTAAAGTGAGTCGAAATTCCATATTTGATTTGGGTAAGAATTTCACAGAACCGGCCCTGGTCTAATTAAATACTACCCATGTGGTAAGTTAATGCAGTAAAAGAGATACAATCACTCAAGCAACCCATATTAAACATCCAACAACCTATATGCCAGTATGCTACACCGTGGACCAGAAACCCTGAACCCTTTCCTCACACATCTGCTACCTTGACAAGCTCTTGTATTAGATCGCTCACCGCCTCATGCTCCCCCTCATCCCTCGGTGGAAAAATCTTGACTTTTCCACTAGCTCCTCCACCTAAGACAAAGCCCCCGCACGCAACCTTAGCAATTGCCAAGGACGCGATATCCAATGCCATAGTTCCTCGAAGGTAATGCTTCAATGCCGCATAAAACCCCCCCCCAGGAAGTTGCTTCCCGCGGGTACAAAACTCAGCAATATCGTCCCGGGGGATAGTTATGGTGATTGTTTTGAGAGTAGTGGTTGGCGTAGTGAAAGAGATTTGCATGTCCTTTGGCGGACTATAGGTATGTGAGAAGTAGAATTCCACCGACCGTTGTAACAGGGACGACGGGAGGGTCAGTGGTAGTGGAAAGGTATCGAATCGTGTAGAGAGGTAGCTAAGCAACGTATCCCGGAGGGATTTAGGTAGGCGCGTTAAAAGTAGCGGGAGCTTGGTAAACTCTCGGCTCTCATCCCCCAACCCGGCGGCTTCTGAAGGCGACGGCAGCAATAGAGATGTGTATGACATCTTCTCATATTGCATCTCTATCATTACTCCCGGGCCTGCTTCATCCACCGCGGCTTCCTCCACTTCCTCCTCGCCATCCTCGCTCAACGTTTGCCAGCGAGGTAGCGCCTCCCATATCACGGCTTTTAGCCGGCCCGCTCGCCCCAGTGCTTCGTCTTCGTTGTCGAATGCAATGCGTACTCCGCGAAGGACGTCACCGCGCAGGATTTGCTGGAGGGATCGGGCGTGCGACTTGAAGTCTGATCTCGGAGGGAATTTGTGCAGAGGGGATAGACGGTGGATTGTATAGGTTACATTGTAAAGCGGATGTACGGGCGATTTTGAGGGTTGCGGTGGATCTCTGCTCATAGTGGTGGTCTTGGGAGCTTCTTGGTCGATTGTTTGTTTAGTTTGTCGAGCCCGGATACTCGAGTGTTGGGCCAAAGGTATCTTGGCAGTGAGGGCTGTCATGCTGACAAGTGCGCAGGCGTTCTGGAAATCGTCCCGAAACCACAACGCTTGTTCGAAAACCCAACACAAACAGGCCCCTAACCTTTAGCATTCAAGTATCGGTCTCGTCCTACTAAACCAAGCGAGCCCTCAGTGAGGCGACACCCTCAGCGAGGCGCGGCATGGCTTGGCTTGCTACTGGAGTTAAAATCTGGGAGCTATTGCTGCCGAGTCGCGCCGCGCCTCGCTGAAGGTGCCGCCTCGCTGAGGGCTCACTCGGTCTAGAATAATATTATGATACCATAAACACCTCATCCAAATCCCGCCCTCTTTGATATCCTCCCTGATTTTCCATGATAACCTAAAAATTCTATAACTCTATGCGCTTTACCCTATCCATTTAAGGTACAGCATTATGCTTCGCCAACAGTGAATTTTATAAGCTATCATACCCACGGGCATACGTTCGGAACTTACAGCTACAAAATATCCCAAGCAGTTTAGTACTTGAAAAATAGCATTCTTATGCGGTAATCTCCCTAATGACCGCCTATACTAAATCGAAATTCCACATCAATTCCCTCCCCTTGTTGGGCTGCTCAAACAACCCACCAATCGAAACCTCCTAACCAAGCATTTTCAGCCTACCAAAACGTCATGAACCAGGAACCTTTCATGAAGCATAAATCCATTAGCCCGTGATACTTGTTACTCGCATCCCCTTGGGGTCCAGGAAGGGTTTTGTAGTGTAATGGCTAGCACCCGGGATTCTGATTCCCGTAATCTGGGTTCGACTCCCAGCAAGACCTCACTTTGAATCTCCCCCTCGGGATAACTCTTAGGGGTTTCTTTATTGTCAAATAAAAAAGAGTCCCCCGAGATTTATTCCTTTTATTGGTTTACCTTTTGCCCTCCGGGACGAGTATCCACCTTAGAAAGCGGTAATCCAGGGAGTTTACCGTGGTTAGTCTCATAAACCCTGGCTTAGCCAACATACCACCAAGGCGATAGAGATAGCATTCCAATCCGGATTTCACCGACGTTGTGCTCGTTCAGAACCTGTTCTTGGGCCTTTTTTTTTTTACTCGCCCCTAGACTCCCTGCATGCCGGAAGTATATTCAGCTCAGGACCTCTGGATCCTACCGCTATATATAGGCGGCCTTCTGCGGGTACGAATACGGCTGCCTCTGGCCCACGTAGCAATATGATAACAAGGGAAATCAACGCTACCTACTGCCAATTTATATATCCCCACAACTCCCCGCACTTGACCTCCTCCAACAGCGCATAGAACAAATACAGCGAGTGAGACATTGTGAAGAGAAGTTGTCATCCTGCGGCCACGGTGAAATTGCGCAATTCGAGGGAGCCAAAGTTACTGGCCAGCAGAGCCATAGGCTAATATAAGGTAAGTCTCGATACTATACACTAGCAATCCTCGGTATCCCGCCCTGGGATTCCTACCTGATCCGCCAGCATTCAGACATCGCACCATCCATTATATCAGCGGGCTAAATTTTAGCCAAACGAGACCAAAATCCGGATTCCTGATGCTAATTCTTCACATCAAGGTATGTTTTATTACACATCTAGTACCAAGAGGACGGTTTGTATGGGAACTTTAGGTCCCTACTAGGATTATAATATTGTGAGGATGATCCATCACACAACTAGATACATCGGAGGTCACTATACCGCACAGATCTTTCCAGGTATATCGATCTGGTATTTTATAGTTAGAAAAGCTAACCTACTCAGCCGCAGTAGGAAGCTGTACCGCACAGCAACTATCTAGAGCCCTGGCTCGTCCCTCCTCCGGGGTAGCAACACTCCCCTGGAATACACGCCTGGTAGGATGAAGTATGTGCTTCCCGGACACAAACGTAAGTACCCCTCTTCCAAGGTTTAGCGAGTGTGTGCGGTTTCTCCAGTCTAGTTTAGCCTCTCTCGCTGCCGAATACCACCTGGGGAGGGTTCCGTAGCCATGGAAAACCCCTCCGCATTTCCCCTCCGAGCACAGCGAATACCGTCAATGACATCATTTTATGAAGAGAAATCCCAGAAAAAGCAAGGGGTTCACCATTTCAAAAAATTTAAAGTTTCCAGGCTCACCCTTATAAAAACCTCGCTGCGCAAATCTCTAGAATAGTCGGAGGACTAGTGGTTCAATTACTTACGGACGAGGCAGTCCATTCCCCTCAGAGACTAGCTGGTGGGATGGACCACTTGGGGCGCGAGGGGACTCGAACTGGCCCGGCCTGGTTTGTTGGGGGTCACCTTCCATCACTCGTTGACTTGCCCCGCCCGTGGCGTAGAGAAAGGGAGGCTTCGTACATACTGTGCATAAAACAGAGAAGATCAAAGCTGGAAACTGGAGAGAGATGAGAAAATCAGTACAATTCCCTCCCACGTCACTAGTGTGCAGGGAGGTGTTCAAATCTTCCTGCTCCTAGTACTTGCGAGCCACCCCGCCCAAGAATAATAATAGTAAAATAGCTTCTGCCCTGCCACAATAAGTAAAAGGCAAAATATGGAAACCCTCAAACAGGACTTACGAGCTGCGGTCAGATACGTAAACATAGAGATGGAATGCCAAAAAATAGCTGTTGTAGATAGTTTCAAAAGAAAGATGGATAATAGCCACAATAATAATGCACAGAAGTGGTGGGCGAGATGACAGAAAAACTGGTCTCTTTTACCTTCACAATCTTCACCTTTTTCCCATTCTCGTCCCCCGCCACTCCACGCCACCCACCCCACTCCTAAACGCCCCATATCTAACTCTCAAGTCACCCGATTTCTACCCCTACATCGGCACCACAGGTACCAGCCACAACGATACAACCTCCCCCTAAAAACCGAACCGGAAAAATTGGAAAACGATCACCCGGGGAGATTTCACCCCCCCACTCCTATTCTTGAGCCAGAGCCACTATGCTCCGCCGACCCCACCATTCCTCGCTCACAGCAGCCTTAGCCCGTATTTCCACTCTGACCCTCCCCATAAAGCACGATAAACCAGCCAACGCCCTTAGGGCATATGGCCCCCACGAAGCATGCGGGATCTTGAAATTTAGCACAGTCCTTCCATCAACAGCTGACAGCCAGCCAATCCTCCCGCTCACCAAGCGTGCTCACCAGGTCTCACTCGGACATAAACGCTCAGTGCTGCATGCGTACCAATGCTTTTTCGAGTGGCGGGCCAGAAAAAAACTGCTAATCTAGCGCACGTCAATCTATCAATCCTGAAATCTCTCACAGAGGGAGCCGTGGATTCGGATCGGGGGTAGATCGCGACAAGGTGTTTGATTGCCAAATGATTAAACCCCTCGAGGGGAAGGGGGGAAGAGGCCCGAGCGATTAGGCGCCCTGCAGAGTTGGACAAATGAAAATGAAAATGAAAAAGTTATGACACCGTAAAAACTTGAATAGTTGGCAGTGTGCTATGTGGTCCAAAATTCCCTTCTCTGGAAAGGGGTCAAAAAGCCCCTTTCCCCCTTCCGGCAGTGAAAAATTTTCCTATTAATCGTATTGAGAGAGGAAAGTCCAACGATATAGAACACCGTCCAATCACCATCCAAGTTTCTTACGGCAGGGCACTGGGAATCCTGAGTAAAGGTAAGAACACTTCTCCTCGGGGGAGGTCACGGGTTTCCCACAGAACGGGGTCCATTCTATCGCACCCTAACAATACCCCCTCCCCTAATACACTACTTTGGTTGTGTGCATCTCTGCGCTCCGCTACCAACCCAAGCGCGGGATACCCATGTCTCAAGCCTTGTACCTTGAACCCTTCCTAAATCCCGTCCCTTAAAACGCTGCAAAGGTTCTCATATTTAGAATAAGGCTGTTAGAATAGGCTGGGGGTCATGCAGAGACGGCTGCATACAATCTGCATAATATATCGACAGACGAAAGAGGGCGAGGGGTGGCACCGGTACAGTTAGTCGGAATTTTGGGCAGCCCAAGCCTCCGTAAACTAATTCCTTTCCCTGGTCTTCGGGATGGATTAGCTACCCTGGAGGATCCTGGAAGAAAAAAATTCCGCAAGGTCAAAAACATACATATCTTTTGGTTGGCGGTTGCTTGGCCAGGAGCGCCCCCTCCACGCAAGCCACTGCGGTACCTGAACTGCAGCCTACCAATCTGTTAGCAACCAACACCTCTCGCCGTCAAACTTCACAAGCATCAACGAGACCTCACTACCGGTAGATGACCCTTGAGATAGGGGCAACGGCACACAAATGTCATAAGCCGAGTGTAGTTGAATACAGTGGTAGGGGAAAAAATAATAGTAGAATCTCGCTAAAGAAAATTAAGAGCGCCCTATCAGGCGTCAAACCCCATCTTTAAATCGTGCTAGTGCAGATGAGGCTGGCGAGATAGCAGCCGTCAAGTGCAGCGATGAACTGCGAGTGATGGGCATTGAGACCTCCCGGCCGGGTTATCGCGGGCCGCATCCTGGCTTGGAACAATGATTTCGAAAGTCATTGCTCATCACTCGTTAAAGTCAGGTGTCACATGCGGATAAAATGCTAGCGAGAAACTCCTTTGACCTGGGCATTGGTGGGCCGTTAGTGCTCAATGAAACTTAAACATGGGGGTTACTTGGACATACGCGGGAGGTGCTTGTAACTGATGTTCCCTTGTCAGCACAATGTACAGCACAACACTTCCGTTGAGTTCCCATCAAAACCTTTGATGGCACGTCACAGTAACATGTATCACTGTCCCCCCTTGCCTCAAGCCCAATCGGTATCATGGCCCCCCTTCCTCGCTTCATTGACAGAATAATGACCAAGTACCACGCCTGAGTAATATGGCCATGGGCGATGCGAACGAAATACGCCAACGAGTTGTAGTTGGGTGGTTGGACACATAGCCCCCGGCATTTTAACTCGGTAGAGAAGCACTTTGGACCCACGTCTCTCCTGTAGAAGTAGTACTCGAATAAAGGCTGCCGTCAGTACCCCATAGTCTTTCCGTAGAACTAGTGAATCACCCGAACATACTTACCAACTGGGTATCCCGCTGTTGGCAATAGAACCACGGAAGCTATCCTGAATGATCACGAGATTCCGGTAGCGTATTCTTCGCAAATCAAATAATACCCTGGCCCACCCACAAAAGCACATTCACTTACCCATCGGCCCACCCCCAAAAAAAAACCCGCATCTTGGTTCGCATACTCTCTAACCTCGAAGTAAGCTCGTACACGCAACATTTGCTTGAACGGGAAACTGATGGACAAGCTCACTACCATATTTACTGGAATAACTGAACCTCAGGCTAAGACATACAAAATTTCCTCTCCTGGCTAGGGGGGCAAAAACACTGTGAAAACTAGCCCCCGAAGTTCAGCACCTGAATAGCAAAAGCAACCTTAACGTCCTAGTGCTAGGCTTAATTATTCCAGTAAATGCAGTAGTAGTTTTGCTGCCCTTGATGCTTCCGTATACGGAAGGCACGACCCGCAAATATCCATTCGGCCCAAACTTTGCCCTGCTATTCTCGGGACTAGTGGTGGAAGGAAGGGCAAAAAAAAGAAAAAGAAAAGAAAGAATCGCACATTTGGGGGGAGGGTGAGAGGGAGAGACAGATACCACTCATTCAGACATACCATACATGACACATTTTCCCTGATCGACCAGATACCGGGATCCCCCCGCATGAAGAACAAGTGCAGCGCAATGTTATACACCATCCTTGAACTAAGCGCATCTCAAAGTTATCAACCTCCCCTCAAGCACCAATGTGATGAGGCAAACAAGGACATACGTGCTTGCTGCGATGCCTGTCGCTGGACACCACCCGGCCGCGAAAAATGTCTCGGGCGTAGACTCCTGTGTGCACAGCGGCTGTGTGGCATACTTTAGAATGTCTCTGCCTTCACACCACTTTATTTTTCCCCTCCAAAGCTGATGTGGATTTCTGCTATCGAATAGGACACCGCCAAGCAAGACGGACGGAGCGGGGAAGCAAGGGAAAATAGAGGGGGGGGTAAGAGATAACCCAATTATCCTAACTAGGATTCTGTGGTCCGACAATCAGTTTTTTTCTAACTAGCCCGAGTGAGACTATATGATTCCGGCTCTTCTCTCACTAACCTTTGTGCAGATGGACTTTTCCTCCCCCACACATATATCCTTACTATGCCTTATGAGCAAACACCCACTCTGGTAGCGCCGACGAATTTACCAGCTCTCCGATTTGTGATCATCAATCCAACCACCAGTCTTCCTTGCTCTCTTTCAAGCAGCGAGAATTATTTACGAAAAAATACCACCTCTTCACAGACCTACCGTATTAACCCCCAACCACTCAATAAACCCCCCTTCCTTATACGTCGTGCACACACATAAATGCCGGTAGGCACTGCTCCGAGATGGCGCTCTGAGCATATCTCCGAGGATGTGGGACCTATTAGCAACATGATCTACTATGGATCATGATAGGGCAAAGATCCAATCTGGGCTTCCTTTATCCCTCCTGCCCCGACCAAATCACCATTTTCCTTCGTTAAAGGATTCGAGTTGAGCAGACAGGGAAAACTCAACTCAAAAAAGTTTCTTCCACTGAAATTAGAGTCCCTAAACGTCCAATACGGCAGGGCTGATAAACAAGGGCTTCTCTCCAACGAGAGGGCTTTCTGCCGAGTGAGCGATTGGTGTCCGCTGGAAGCTTGACAGCTACCAAAGACAGCCCGTTTGAGAATAAAAAGTGGAAGAAGGGGGAAAAAAAGAAAAAGGTGAGAGAAATGCCCTCCCAGTTCCCGCCGATGGATGTGTTCCACGTCACAACTCGGTGCCTCCTAGTAAAATTCTGACACCTTAATCGCAAAACCTGTCGTATGATATTGTATGAAAATAGTGACCGCTTTGATCACCGGTTGCTTCTGATGCAGGGTGGAAAAGAGAGGTTTCGCACTTGGAGAAGATCAAGAGTCGTCAAGGATACCGTATGTGATGATATGCGATGAGGAGGTGGGGGAGAAGCCCAGTTCGAGTGAGGAACCCGAGAGGAGAGAGACAGAGCCACTGCAAGCCCATCGAAAAGCTTCCTTTCACTCACACAAACTTTAACAATCAATCCAACCACCCCCACACGATCCAGAGCTTCTAGCGATAACCTCATCAGCACCCCGGAGAACCAAAAGAAGAAAAAATAAACCCGCTCCGTCAAGAGTCCAGCCCTTCAACTAGAGTTTATTTTTATATCACGCCCAACAAGCAATCTATCATACCACCTACCAAGCTCTCCTTCCTCCCTCTCTCCCTTCCTCCCTCACAACCACCACCCGACTCATCCCCGCTCACCAACCCCAACCCAACCCAACCCAACCCAACCTCCCGCAACGATAAAATCGTCATCAAAACAAAGAGTTTCGAAGACACAAACAAGTTTCGTATTTATTCATTCATTCAACCCATCCATCCCCTCTTCCATTCGCGTCAATTTCGCCACCGTTTTGCCGCCCCTCGGTTCAGCTCTATCCACTCCCCATTAGTGAGACCAAAGTTATTCAGTAAATGTCTTAGATACACGAGGAAGAACACAAAGTGAATCAGTCCTTCCCGGGACAAACCCACTTTCGTTCACGCCAACCGGAGCATACCAGCGCTAGGCTCTCGGCACAAACGTACGATAGGGTTGTGTTTCTCAACCTTGGGTAGGAGGCGGCGGAGGCGAAGAAAAGATGGGGAAATGGATGGGGGAGCGAGAGCTCTTTCGGAATTCCGTCGGAGGAGCCCATTTTTAACAAAAACCGTTAGGCAAAGCCGAAGTTGCATGACTCTTGCGGGAGCCAGCGAACCGACGAACAGACATACGGAGCGGGAATCGTCCTTATTTTATTTTTTTCGACCCCCCCCCCATGTTATCACTATCATACGGTATCCTAGTTAGCTCTCCGCTGTCTGCTGTCCGACGACTATTTAACATTATTCCAAATATTACAGATTTTCGGTGCTGTTTCCTTTCCTTTCCTTTTCTTTTTTGAGGGGTTAGCAAAGGCCTAATCTGATTTGCCGCTGAAAGGTCTTCAGCCAAGTGATTCTATTCGGGCGAGATCGTGAATGAAAAAAACAATTATCCCTTAAAAAGTCAAACTCGTATGTATGTATGTATGTATGTATGTATGTATGTATGTATGTATGTATGTATGTACGTGGTAGTGGTGGTGAAACTTATCTTGAACCATACCAAATGATAATCCCGGGTCTTATAACATATCCTCACGGACCAATCCAGATACGTATTCCCCGAACCCGATCGAAAGACAGCCCCGCGATATTGCTTGTTTTTTCCCCTCCTCCTAAATGCTCGAGGTACTCGTACAAGATAGCTCTGATACACGGCTTCAGCTACTGAAACTAAACAAATCCCCTTGCCCGTTTCCATATTGGCTCTTCTTCCCCCAATTCGGGACTTGTCCCCAGTGAAAAAAACACATTTACGCCCCAAACTCCAGAAGGAGTTTTACGTTGAAATAGTTTGCTCAACCGACCCGAAACAACTACATCCAAAAATCACGGACCTCACCCGGTAGTCTCAAAGCACGGAGCTTCAAAGCTAAGAGATCGGCACACGAGTGATCCCATGTGATCCTCGTGACCCTGGAAAATCCCCGTGACGATAATAATATTATCATGAAATGAAAAAAATCCTCTCCAAATGCGACAAAATTTACCTCTCCAAAATATCCCTCATGCGAGCCGTCGAGTTCAAGGGTAAATAACCGAATAGCCAGATTAATACAATATTCCAATCAATTTGATCAGAAGGAGAATTATTTTCCCCTCTTTCTTTCGCCCCCCGCCGGTATGATAGCCCTCGTAAAAGAGTAGTTGAGGATCCGTTCAGGCTGTTAGCCCTGCTACCGACAGCCGTTTCCATCATGGCTATCATCGGGATCCTACCATACCCTTGTAGCACAACGCATGAGCAAGCATAGCATCTCACCACAAACAGGGATGCTGCAGCGATGATCACGCAAGCGCACATCACCATCTTGAATAAAAAAGTGCCCCCCCGCATTCCGTCACCTTCTCTCCCCTCCTCAACGACTCCTTTCATCCCTCAGATACTCAATCGAAACCTTCTTCACCGACGAAACGGAAAGAAAAATATCCCATCAGATTTAGTCTACGAAAGTAAGTCATTCTTCGGAAAGAAGTATGTTTTTTTAAAAAAAATAAAAAAAATCGGGGAAAGGGGGGG
>QLOI01000664.1:0-11235 GCA_003313605.1 Tuber umbilicatum | reverse complement strand
CAAAGACTGACGCAGCGCATCCCTATGCGGGTTTGGGGGGGATTTTGACCGATTTTTGATTTTAAGGCAGTTTTGTGGTGTAGAACCAACTACACCACGAAACTAAATACGAACGCTGGTATCATAGAATCTGGCCAAATAGAGACTGTTGCCAAGTGAGGAGGTGAGTAAAATTAGTGTTGGACTATACTATATGTGGAAGAAAAAACGAAAAAATATCAAAGCGAACGGGCAATCAATCCTAATTTCTCTTGCTAATCGACCAGAGAGCCGGGTTGTGCTGCCTATGTGATGCAAATTCTCCCCGAAGATGGTATAGTCCTGCGAGTCACCAAAATGGCCACAGTCTCTATTTGGCCAGATTCTAAGGTACTCGAGTACTCAGGTGTCGTCATCCCGCTTTGTGGCATATGTACAGTACTCGTAGTAAGTTTGTCAATCATGCCACATTACAGAATTACCACTACATATCTCTCTTTAGCAGTGCAGCGGAAACAACCAACTCTCACACTTCAAATTCAACCACCGTCTCCGATCAGTATCTTTACTCTACTCTACACGATGCAGGCACTTCATGACGAATTGTGGGGCAGCCAAGTACCTATTATTGAAGAATTTACCGTTCACGTTCCACAGGCAGAATACGGGGTTGTACCAGCCTATAAAATCAGCTTAAAGCAATTTGGAAGCGGGAGCTACATACCACCCGAGTTTGAATTAAATCGGAAGAAGCAAGTATTCCGCAAGCTTGAAGTTAAGACGATGCTCCCATGCGATACTCATAAATTTCTTGTCCGGAGGGAGTATGATCTTGTGTACGATCTGCTTAGAAAGGTTGAGTCGGGTGAATGGTCAAATGATGGCAGTGATGATGAGGGTGAGGCAGAAGAATACTCTAGGATAGACTACCGAGTGTCTGGTCAGCCTGGTACCGGTATGTGGGACTTAGGGAATTTACTTTCTACCTATGCTAATAGCTAACTGATCAAAAGGCAAGACATTTTTCCTTTCCTACCTATTGGTACGAAGGCTCCTCATGAGTCAGCCAACAGTTTATCGTGAAAGTGACGAATACTGTTTCCTCTTTGATGGCACATCAGGTGGAGCGAGAGTAACGGCTGATTACCTGTTCAACCTTAATGATGACAAGAAACGGGAGCTTTGGATATTGACCGATGAGCTGATTCGGAACCCAGGCTGGAATCATGCCAAGTCTCCATGGTTTATAGTGCAAGCTGCGTCACCAGAAAAGGTAAAGCTGTCTCGCCAGTGGATAAAGGAAAGAGCGGCTGGGGCCCATTTCATGAGCCTGTGGGAGTGGGACGAGATCTTTGCTGCATTTAGGTAATAATTATTTCTTCATGGTAAGAATGTTTGACTAATGAAACTACTGAGTATTAGTCTGAGAAAGAAGCCTCCAAGTGCAAAACAAATCAACAGACTTTACGCTACTTTTGTCTGTCTGGGCCCAGTTGCAAGAACCTGTTTGAAGTCGATTGATGTAACAACATCTTGCCTATTCAATCGCACAGTCGATAACTACCTTAGTGAGGTAGACAGAGAGATTGAGGAGTTTGTTGCCATGGGGGGCCGGGAAACGGTAGAGAATACGGTGCACCGGCGGTCATCTCATCGAATGGCGGTCATGGAACCAAACTTCAATCAATTGACATATACGGCACGAATTTGCACCAAATGGATAGCTTACAGAATGTATGAAATGGCTCTTAAACATTCACAGCAGAACTGCTTGGAGCTATTTAAACACCTTTCACATCAGCCAAGTCTACGTAGTGGAGCAGGTACATTTTTTGAAGGATATGTGCACGACTGGTTCAGGTTAGGGGGAAGATTCAGGATAAATGAGATTCTGATTGGTAATGACAGTCTGGCATTTTTTGAATTCGAGACAGAAAAGTCAAACTCACGAGCACCGAATTACTTTACAACCGCGGAAGACTTAGCCAGCCAGGTCAAGGCGCCACAAGGTCCTGGAATTGAGCCTGGAGCGGTTACCAAATATTTTCTTCCCTTTAGCAGGCGATATGAGTCGATCGATGCGTTAGTGTTTAGTGACTGCCGGACATTGGTGTTATTCCAAATAACGTTAGAAAGACGGCATCAGATAAAGGCAGGTGGGATAAGGGAGCTACTAAAATGCCTGCCAAAGACAATCACGAAGCTCTACGTGGTTTTCGTGATCCCAGAATGGTCTGAGAGCGATTATTCACGTGTTCAAAACATACCTGACGCCGAAGCTCTCGTCCCCTATGCTCGCGCGCTAGAAATCAAGCAATTTCGTTTAGTGTTCAACGATAAGAATATGACCGCTGTGGCGCTCCGTAAGCCCTTCGCAATGCAGGAGAGCACCCAGGATGAAGATAGGAGCAGTGGCTGGTAGGAGCTACAGATAGGTGCTGCGGGATGGGAGGAAGGGCAGTAGGTGATGGAGGCATGGGGATTACCGCACACAATAACGGGTGAATTGGATTGCTGTCTTGGAATGGATTGGGTGATTTCTGTGACGGTTATACATGGGGTGTAGACATGTTACCAGGTCGGAGTTGTCTTTCCTCCTGATGTTGGGCACTTGTGCTTTGGGGGTGTCACTGAAAGTCGGAAACAACCTCTTTGTCTTGACAGAAATATATGCCCATTTGTGAGAAGCGGTGTGGCTGGTCATAGGTGATTACTCGTAGAAACCCACCCATTACACGGTACTATACTCCTACAGCAGCACCATTCGCGATCAAACTTAAAGGAGTAGGGTTAATTCACATTTTCTAAGATCACGCTTTTAACACGGGAGAATGTAGAGGGCAGGAGAACAGTAGCGGACAGCGTTATCTCAAGAACGGAAGATGCCCCTTATGGTGATTGCATGTGTTACAATTATCACAATCCGCCCAGAAGATCATAGCATAGACTGAGTATTGTATAAAAATTTCATTCGTCCTCTATTTCCTCATACCCTCCCTCCTCCTCATCTTCGCCCTCCTCGCTTTCCTCTCCGCCATCGTATTCATCGTCCCATATCTCCTCATCATCCTGGTCTTCATTTCCCTCACGATTCTTTCCCTTCGTAGCCCTCGCGGACGGCTTCTTTTTTGATGTTTTCCATTTGCTCCCGCCATCTCCTATCTCTCTCCTCCTTCCGTTTGCGCCTGGTCTCCAGCTCCCGCTTCTCTGCTTTGGTCTTCTTCTCCCATGCGTGCCAAAGAACCTCGCCTTGTGCTAGTCCCTCCTCGATCTTGACCATCCCCAGCTTCATCCTAGGTCCAATCTCTGATAACTTTACCGTGCGCTTTTCCGGCCCCTTAAGAGTGCGTTTCTTCCTAGGAACCTGTTTATTAGATGTGGATGGCAGAACCTCAACCTCCGCATCCCCCTCGATTTCACTTTCTGATGTGTATCCCCCAGCCGCGGCGGGGCCAAGCATGCAGTCCACGATGTCTTCTAGTTTGCCGAGGTTCGGCAGAGCACTCCTCCGGGAGGTCTTGGGTTGGCGAACGGCTCTCTGCGCAGCGTCGGGACGGCGGATTGGCTTTGATAGCCCGACAGCCTTAGTGGAGATTATGTAATGTCGGACTTCTATGACATTCTGAGGAGGCTTCACCAGAATCTGATGGTATTGACTGATGGTCGAGAAGGAGGACACGACGGGTCGAGGAGAGAGGTGTCCACTGAGCGGAGATTGGTGGAAAAAGCGATTGGAACACGCTTGCTAGGAGGCTTCATATGGGCGTCCGGGCGTTCCATCTGCGTTCGGTGGTTAAGGCGTAGCAAAGTTGTTCATTACCAACTGTTCTAAATTAGTCCACAACTATAATAAATGGGATTCGAAGAACAAACCAAATGTGGAGAAGCGAATTCTTTCCCCGGAGTCTTCGAGTTCCTCATGCTCCTCCTGACATCTCTACACAGTGAGTAGTTCATGACACAGAAATGGATGGCAGGTCCCCGTGGACAATGCGCTATCTGTAGAGTGACGGACTCTGATCCAGCGTTACGGGAGAAGAGGAGAAGCTGGGTGACGCCAAGGGGGCCAGCCATCGTAGTGCAGTCCTTCAACTTGTTGGACTTGCGCTCCCGTAGTCGTGGGCGGTATGTGGCTCCATCATTGTCCGTACAAGTACGTCCCGAACTAGCTCACTTGCACCCACCCCCATGACTACCGCCTTGGGCGTGCGCGAGGAGGAAGCATTGAGAGGCCGACTGCCAATTGTCGCACTCCTGGTGGGATCCGCTGGTGTGATATGGGTTCTTTTCTTTGTGCGATGGCGAGCCTGTAATATTCAATTAGTTCTCTGATTTCCACTACCCTCAACACTGTTGTTGTGTATCTCACCATTCCGTGTTTGATGGCAAGTGGTGCCGGTTGGTGGTCGCGGGAGGGATATTATGCACATATCTTGGAGACCGGAGCTTAGAAATTCCAAAAACAAAAGCAAAGATCACTCAACAATCAGAACCTTGTGAAGGATAAGTCTAGTCATTATCGCGGGTATCACTGGGCAAAAATAAATAGCATACTAGGGGAGGAGGCGAAAGAACAACGACTCGTCGACGGACGTTGAAAAAAAAATTGAAAAAAAGCATCACACAACTTGAAAGAGTAGGAAGAACCAGTTTTCCGAACTAGGATAAGAGAGTGCGGTGAAACCATATGATAACCCATCAAAAGTAAACAATTAAGAGAAGGCCCATTTCTCATTTAATTAACATTTGTGCCGTACGGTTCTACCGCGCATGGCGACGGGCCCCCCTCACCGCCCATACTCGTACCTCCCTACCACAACAAAAAAAACCTCATCTGGATAGCATACAAGGTATTAGTTAGGATTATAATATATTTATTTTACTTTTTAAATATTCGCTGGCTGTGGTTTCGGTCGTCATCTTTTGGGGAGCTACTGTAGGTATTGGCGAAGTGCGCGCCGTTGAATGGTGATGTTCGGTAACTTTTGCTAACGCATAATAACTTGCCGTAACCGTAGGTTCAGATGCAAAAGAAGAAAACTAGGTTCTCATTGCGGACTAATCCAAACTAACTAGACCTAATCACTTCTCGAGGTTGTCGTTCTGTGATTGAGGTTTAGCTTTGAGGAAATCTCTCCTCCTGAGATGTGGCGGTACGCTATTTATGTGATTGACTGGCCCGAAGCAAGCAAGAAGTCTTGGTGTTCTAACGCCGTGAAATACCGTAGCCGCAACTTTTCTCATGCTGGTTTCACGGACCTCTCGATGTCGGAGTAGTGTGTGGCACACTGGGCTGTGTCAGCGGGCAACAATGCTTTGTTATAAACCCCACTTTTCCTCTGCTCTCGGGAATTCCGTCGATCGACATCTTGTTCTCTCCAGCATTCCGGATAGCGAAAAAGGGAAAATGTCTGGATCTTTGTCCAATAACACAACTCTTTCAACACCAATACCACCTTCAATGTGTCCAATTATACCGTTGCCAATGATGTCAAGTCCAAAATTCTGTCCTGGCTGTTCCTCATTGACCCACTTGCACGACATCTAGAGATTCAAGCCCAGCGGGTGGACGGGGTGGGAGACTGGCTCCTGCAAACCAAGGAATTCACAAGCTGGTATAATGGCTGTGGGAATGGTGAATCTGATCGTTCGATCTTATTCTGCTACGGCGATCCGGGAGTGGGCAAGAGCTACATCACGTAAGTTAATTATGAAGTGAAAATCGGAGGCCATTGTTGGCTTACAAGCTACGGTGCTAGCTCTCTTGTGGTAGAAACTCTATTTAAACGGCGCAGAAGACAAAACATAGTTGTCACCGGTTTTTACTTCGACTTCGCCACCCGAAAAGAGCAGTCCCCGAGGAATGTGCTGGGCTCTCTCCTGCAACAGCTTGTAGGAGGGCTGAAAACGTTTCCGGAAGAGATAACGCAAGAATTTCATGATCGGAAGAAAAACTTGGGTGGTGGAGGACTGCGACCTCCTGAAATTGTTCTGCTCTTTCAGAGTATTTCATCCACGCAGCGCACCTTCATATGCATTGATGCTATCGACGAATGGGGGCCAGCGCATCGACTCGAGGTTATTGGCTCAAATGTCGACTCCTCCAGACGTCGCCAAACACGCGAATATTCATGACCGGGAGGTCACATGTCCGGGCTGAGATTCAGAGGCCACTCGGTTTCACAACAGCCAGCGTATCGATAAGCCCTACCCAAGACGATATCGTTACGTACCTACAGGCGAGATTGGGGAAGGACACAGCTCCCGAGGTAATGAACAGCAGGTTAAAGGCAGAAATTCTTAAGAACATCCCGGAAACGAACCCGGAAATGTAAGTACGATTTGGGGCGCTATAAAATCCAGCTTAGATAATTTGCTGACAGATGCAACTCTAGTTTTCTACTGGTCTCGCTCCATATTGAGGCAATCCTGCGGGAAACAGCCATCTCGCAGAGGCGGGGAAGACTCAAAGAAATGGTAGATAGCTTAAGGTTGGAGGATCCGTATCATGCAACTCTGGAAAGGATAAAGGCGCAAGGCAAGGAGAAGGAAAAACTTGATGACCACATTAATGTGGATATGTCATTCGGAACGGCCATTGGAGGCAGACAAGCTGCGCCATGCGCTTGCAGTGGAGATTGGATCAACGGATTTCGACCCCGACAATGTTCCTTTAATAAATACGTTGCTGTCCTGTTGTCAAGGTCTGATCGCGGTGGATAGGAAAGCATCCAGTGTGCGACTGGTCCACTCCACTCTCCGGGAGTACCTTTTTACTTCTCCGGACCGGTTTCCTAGTGCTCACTCGACAATGGCAGAAACTTGTCTGACATACTTGAACTCCCGCCAGATCAAGGACCTTTCGCTGGAATCCATCTCTAACCCCCAGAGCACGCCTTTTCTCAAATATTCTTCAAGATACTGTGGAACTGGCGCGAAAAGGGAACTCTCGGATAGCGGAAAGCGTCTGGCACAGGAGCTTCTGGGTCAGTACGAGAGCCACATAACCGCTGAATTGCTTTCCCAGCAAGTAGTGCATCACAACTATTCTAGTGTTGTCAATACCCCTTTGCTGTCCACTGCACTGCACTGTGCATGCTTCTTCGGAATCCCCGAGATTGCCACTGCTTTGATAGGGTTGAGATGTTACGATATCAACGGAAGAGATGGCGCGGGAGCTACACCACTCTCATGGGCAGCTCGCGGCGGGCACGGGGGGGTGGTGGAGCTTTTGTTGGGGCGGGAAGATGTCATTCCCGATATGCCAGACAACAGAAGCAGAACACCTTTCTCTCGTGCTGCTATGTGGGGACATGACAGGGTGGTGAAGCAACTACTAGGGCGAAAAGATGTCATCCTAGACAGCTCAGACGACGGGGGCAGAAGGCCTTCTCCTATGCTGCTGGGTGGGGAAACGAAGAGGGGGTGAAGCTACTGCTGAGATAGGAAGGCGTTAACCCCGATTGGCTAGACAACGAAGGCGGATCACCTTTGACTTACGCTGCCGTGCGGGGACATGAAGGGGTGGTGAAACTACTGCTGGGACGGGATGATGTATTCCCCGACGGGCCAGATAATAGAGGCGCAACATCTTTGTCATATGCTACTAGGCGGGGACACGAAGAGGTGGTGAAGCTACTGTTGGAGTGGAAAGACGTCAACCCTGACACTCCAGACAACGAAGGCCGAACACCTCTCTTCTTTGCCGCCGGGTGGGGATATGAAGGGGTGGTGAAGCTACTATTGGCACGGGAAGATGTTACCCCCGACAGGCCAGATAGCAAAGGCAGAACAACTTTGTCCTATGCTGGATGGTGGGGACATGAAGGGGTGGTGAGGTTGCTGCTGGGGTGGGGAGACGTCAACCCCGGTATGCTAGACAACAAAGGCAGAACACCATTCTCCCTCGCCGCCGACCGAGGACATGAAACTTTGGTGAAACTACTGCTAAGACAGAAAGACGTCAACCCGGACGTGCCAGACAAGAGAGGCAGAACACCATTCTCCTTTGCTGCCAAGCGAGGACATGAAGGGGTATTGAAATTACTACTGGGGTGCGGAGATGTAAACCCCGGCAAGCCAGACATTACGGGCAGAACACCCGTCTCCTATGCTGCTGCGCGGGGACATGATAGGGTGGTGAAACTACTGCTCGGGCGGGAAGATATTCACCCTGACACGCCAGACGACAATGGAAGAACACCTCTCTCATATGCTGCTAGTTGGGGATATGAAGGGGTAGTGGCGCTGCTGCTAGGATCGGAATATGTCATCCCCGCCATTCCAGATAATCTAGGCAGAACGCCGCTCTCCTACGCTACTATGAATGGGTATGCAGGGATAGCACAGCTACTACAAATCCAGAACCCTACAACAAGAAACACAGTGTAAGCCAGAGGAATAACAACTTTATTTCCTTTTCCCCTTCCTTCCTTCCTTCCTTGCCGCTAAGCCCCTATTGGAACCCGGATATATACCATTTTAGCAACGGCCCCACCACCGCCGCATTCACTCCTATGGCCGCTGCCCTTTCCCCGAGTCTCCGTTTCGTACTATACACCCAAGGTTCCTTCCCGGAGATACCGCTTTCTTCCCTTTCCCGTACTTCCCCTTCTTTTCGATTTTTTCTCTTCCCCGAAAGGTCACTCACGCTTCAAATTCACCCCGCACCCTAGCTAGTCCAAGGAACTCCCCCCATACACACTCACTCGCACCCCAGAACCTTCCAGGTCCTCGCTTATGCGATAAAATGATGCCCCGCGAATTTCTCTTCAATGATTCTAGAGTCATAGAAAATGTCGGTGATCTGCTATTGAAATTTAACCCCCCGGCGTGGTCTAGCCTTATTTCATATCTCCTATTCCCCTTTCTCCTTATTCCCTAAGTCCAACTGGTACATTTCTTTCTTTTCGGTCACGCTTTACTCATGTATCCTCCATTTTCCCTTTTCCCTTGAATCATAGATGTAAATAGGCGCCATCAAGGCGAAAGCGGGAACGGGCTGGCGCAAGAACTCATATTTTTCGCAAGATACCTTTTCGGGCCAAACGTAGGTTCACCATGCATGGCGCAATCATGAATTCAAGCTAGTGCAATGGAACATGCACTCTATGATACATAGGGAGGACCCTCTACGAGTAGTGGTGTTCTCCATCTCGGTCGATTTCCGATCGATGCCTTAATAGCCTCTTCACTCTTGAACCCAAAACTAGGTCAACGTCGTGGATTACAGTACCCACAGTTGAGCTCTACGCCATACTTCCGGGAATAACATACATTTGACTGGAACCAGAAAATCCTCACATGCCTCTCCACCACCGGTACATCATATATCTTTCCCGAGCTTTCCGCAGAGCATCCGCCCAAAGTGGTGGGTGCTTATCGGAGTGCCCCTACAACCGGACCTCCTCTCAACCAATGACCTACCCGTGCCATGTCTCCCTTCTCCACGTTTTATCCCTCGGGGAAATCCCATGGGTAGCTTACGTCTCTTTACCATGTTAGCTAACCTCGGCTTTGTGCGCAGCTGCGTGCGATGTTCTTGTACCTTGTGGGAATAAAATGATGATTTTTCAAAACCGCACACAGTACAGATGGACGGCGATTGATACCGCATGACATAATTTACTCAGTGCCAGATTACATCTCCATATTTCCTGTTCGAAGATTCGGGTGGGAGAGAGCGGTCGGGATCCGACTCCAGTGCCAGGCGTGTGAATGGTCTGATCGAGTGATGATCGGTGAAGATATGCCAAACCATATGGATCGACCGAAATCCGACCTCCGATCCCCGTTGTGGTCCACCGGTTTCCCCCATCTCCCGGGATCTCCGCTCGATGATTTCCTCGTTTGTTTTTTTGTCCTTTTTCCCGTTTCGAGTTCACGAGTACACTCCCGGAGGAGGAACCCCGGCTCGAGCTTGATCCACAGTATTCGGGAACCCCCCTCGCCAACCACCCACGCCCCTCCTGAGCGCTCTGCCGCCCCGAAAGACACATACACCGCCCGCGGGCCCCCGGCGATCAATCGCGTCAGCAACCTCCATTACGTAAACGCTGTGTTTCAAGTCCGGTATTCACAAACACCTCGTACCAACCAAACAATCTAAGCACCCTGGCCCCTCATCAGAGCGGCCTCCATTACTCCCCTCAACGAATCTATTGGAAAGTACAGAGGATGCATGCCTGGGAAAGTGCGTTCCCATCCGCGCCAATACCACTAGCGTGCGTCGGGAGGGGAACCCGCCAGATTTATTCCACTGCCTGGCCGGGCGAGCGTATATCATCGTCGCCCCCTCCGGCATGAGAAGGATCCGGAACTACGGTATGGTATTTTGGGGATGATTGGGTGATGGGCACTACGATACGAGCAATCGCTTTGCCCCCCCGGCCAGCACGGATCCGAGTCCCGATGGATGGGTAGAGTAGGGTTTTGCATCCCCGGTACTTCCGCCGTCAGCCGCCCGGCAGCGGTCTAGTCGCGAGTGATTTGTCGTGAGGTGATTGTGTAAGGTAAATTGGAATACTGGTACGATGGCTGCTCGAAACCTAGTGAGAGTATAACGGACAAAGTGAATTCCTAAAGTAGGGTATGATGAAAAATACTCGTTATCAATTGCTGTTCATCGCGGGCCCGCTCCCGTCACGTGGTGCGTCCGTCAAATCTAACGCCGGGTACCATCGAAAAGAAAAAAAAAATCATACAGTTGAGTTTATAGTTATTTTTTTTTTTTCCCTACTAAATTACTAGTCCTCTACAGTAAGAAACGAATTCTGTGTCGGTCTGCTCGCTAGGAAGTGGCACAGTACAAGTAGTTCATATATTTTGTGTGGATCGCAAGAGAATGGCTGAAAGTCATCCTCCCTACCTTAGTTGGTCTTTAAAAATTGTACTCGTAGAGGGAATTAGGGGGGCGCAGCAAGCTTTGGGTGATCCTCCGTTCTCTCTTCGGTTGTCACCGGCCTCTCCAATGCTAGGAGGGTAAAAAGTGGGCGAAAGTGTAGATATTCTGCGTGAAACTTTGTGGATGGTCTGTTTTACTCAAAAATTGTATTATAAAGGTAAAGTACTGTACCCCCCCATTTTCCATGGTGTGATATCTAAACGAGGTTTCCATCTAATTACACTCCAACAAATCCGATTGACGGGCATCGTGCCAAGGCGAGCAAAGTACCCATCTCATCGAATTCGCGGGAGCTGCGTCGGTTCCGCGTAAAAAAGCAAGAAAAAAGATCGTACACCCCAACGCCCCCCACC
>QLOI01000662.1:22827-44903 GCA_003313605.1 Tuber umbilicatum | reverse complement strand
AATATGTTGTTTTGAAAAATATAGCATATTTTTATATTGTGACATGCCGAACAGGGCCTAAGTTTATTTTGAGGTTATATAAATTTATTTTTAATATGTACATAATATTTAATGCTAATAATTAATTAATTACATACAAGGGCACGAACTACCATCTCATATGTACACAACGCCATACGAAACTGTGAACCAGTGGAAGGAAGCAGATCTTACTCTCAAAAGAGAGTATGATTTTGAGCTGGCCGCCAACACGAATGCCAGCTTGCTCGGATTGGAAGTTCCATTTCCTAATCCACTATTGAAAACTCGTAAGGTTGATAGGAAAGGTGGCATCGACTGGTTTATTTACCGGGAGCGCATTCTCAACCCCCTCCTGTATCCTTTTACTAGCCACGCCATGGCTCAGTTTCCAAAGAGAGAGATTGTAATAATGGAGGACAATGCTCCTGCGCATGTCCACCATTATCACAATCTCCCTCGTGAACGGCTTGGGTTCAAGAAACTCATTTGGCCGGCAAATTCTCCAGATTTAAATCCAATCGAGACCATTTGGATGGAATTGAAGGATATTTTACGAGAGAAAATAGGATCCCGAATGACTGCTCGGCAGATTCGTCTGGTTCTTGAAGAGGTAAATCAGACTTCTTGTTCTATATATCATCCTCCACTTTTATCTAATATTATTACAGGCTTGGAATAACTATCCCCAAGAGCGTATTAATCACCATATTAGCTCTATGCCTGAACGGATCAGAGCATGTATTGATGATGAAGGAGGAAATAATTTTCATTTTTAGTTTATTGTTTTCGCTTTTATTTTTATTTTTATTTTTTAATTTCTAATTTTTATTCTCTACTTTTGCCTTTTTGTTTATTACTCGATTATAATGTATATCAGATTATCCTTGTCATGCTGCTGTTTATGCTCATCTAACTACTTTTGGAGATCTTATGCACCTCTGAGCGCCTCCATGCAAGCCCGGTCCATTTCACAAACGTTACGACAGGACAGGTAGCAACACTCTGTGCGAGCGCTTGTCTTACCGGGCCCCAAATAATGGTCTCACACCCGAGTACTCGGTATCGTACTGGACTGCACGAGTCCAAGTGTGGCCACCCACCCGGTAGATCACCCAGCGCTACACCACGGCGCAAACGAAACGAAACGAAACGAGGAACAAAAATAAAAATAACAGGACCACATCCCTGACTCGTATCCATATTTACGACCCAACCCACCACAACCTTCGACCAGATTAGCCCTTCCGTAAAACCTAATCTCCCATCAAACAAAACATGGACAAGCGACCAAGATCCGGAATGTCTCGGATCAGCCTTTGCGTGGAATTAGCCCGTGGAAAAAATGGAGAAAATATTTATCCCCTCGGACAAGCACATTGCAAGGCGGATGCGAACAAGATTCGCGACACACATGGCATGGTCTCGATAACCGGGTGCGGTAGCGGAAATTTCGGGATGGGGCGGGGGAAATAACGATGAGTGAGGAAGGGCGTTGATAGTCTAATTCACAGCTTCACTCGTTGGCCAATCATATCTTATTGCGGGAATAGGTATGCAGGTAGGTACCGTACTCGAGTAGAGTACAGTACTGTACTGCACTCGAGCAAAGAGGGATCATCACGCCGAGCAGGCGGACGAGTGACATTCATTCGCTGTTCACGGAAGTGAATCGTTCGCTATCATTGCTTCCCTCCTAACAGATGAAACAACCTCTTTCCTCTTCCCCTCCCTCGTGATACCCTTCCCACTCTGTTGTACGGTCCTGCACGAGTACTTCGCTCTACCGGTACTCTACCCCACTCGAAAGAAACACAACCCGGGTGTACAGTACAGGTACAGTACGTGTTTCCACTGAGCAAGCAAGCACAACTATCAAGTGTATCATGCTCAGCGCCCAATGGGTAATTACCACCCACCTCCCGCCAAGAAGTCTACTCTTTCCGTTCCCGCGATAGCATCATCATAGGCGAGGCACTCTCCTGCAAGTAACCAGCGGCCCATCCGGCCGGCAGGTATGATATGCGGAAGGATAATGAGCGATAACAGAGTGCCGGTACCGTACCCACCGTACCTTATCGCTCATCGCATCCATGCATCCGTCCGTCCGTTCCATCCGGGCACTTCAGTGCATGATATGCAAGGGGAGGAAAAGAGGAGAAATGAAGTCTTGGTGATTGCTTCTTATTCGCGCCAAAGGTGGGGAGGAGGGGGGGAAACCTCACACTTGGATCGTTGCTATCTCGTCGGAAACTCATCTCCCTTTTCGCTCAAATTCCTGATTCAAAGTCATCCCCACCTGCGCAATATCTAGTGGGGACCTTTTCCATAACATGCATGCTCTTGGCAAAAAAACCAGATTCGATGACCTTGCGTTTGGCGAATCTAGAACTGTGTAGAGTGTTCGGGAGATGAGGCCAAAACAGGGGAAATAAACACGGGTGATTTTTATATTATTTGAATCCTCCACTGCCAGAAAGGCCTTCTGTGTATCGGTTTGCTCTCACCCGGGAGTAGTGTGGTTTTTTTGTGGCCCGTTGCACCAAGAATCTCAAGAAAACTATCGAGTTCCATCCTACCACTCAGTTCAGGGTGTTGTTAGATGTCTAGTAATTTATAGGGAATCTAAGTATGATGTATGTAGCAATCAAGCCCATTGTGGTATTATATGCCAGTGGTGAATTGTTCTCCTCACATCCAGCGCATACATTATAGGGTACCGGTGTTGATACCCGCTGCAATAAATGTCAGACGTCAGCATTTGGATTGATGTTCGGTGTGTTGATCGCCCCCTACGTGGATCAGCATAGGCATATAAGAGTTTCAATTTTTCGGCACTCGCACAGCACCAGCACATTGGCACCGGTACGAAGGAACAGAGTTCAAAAAGACAAAAACAAAACACCACCAAAAGAGTGATCACGGGCACTGAGCGCGCCCAAAGAGAGAGGGAAGCTATCAGAAAGATACCAGGATGTTCATTTACGTGATTATCGTTTTAACCCATTCCACATCCCTGTTTTCCACGGTGTTTGAAAGGTTTTCTCCATCCCCCGGTTACCAAGCAATACTGCACTCCCTTCCTTCTCCTTCCCTCCCAACGACAATATTTCCCCCCCCCCTCACGCTGGGCTCACGGCCAATGTATTACAGTGGGTAAAAGTGTTTTTGTTTCTTCTCTCCTTTCCCTTCCCATAAAAGAGGCTGGAGCGGTTTTAGCAGTGGCTTGCGGATGCCGCATGCGATGGTTCGAGTATGATATTAAACAAGTACCACCAGCACTACCCGAGCCACTTTGGGAAAACCCGAGTGACGAACGGACGCAACAGCTCGTCGGCTCCGAGGATGGCTCTTATGGGGTTTTTCCCCTTTGGGAGGCGGGTACCGTGCGCCGTGCCGGGGCGGGATGGATTGAATTGAGCTGAGTTGGAGTTGGAAGAATGGTGATTTACTCCGTCAGTACGAGTAGCGCTGGGCTCGCTGGTGTCATCAAGATTGGTATCATACTTTGTGAATAGAGAAAACCTTTTGAATACCATGCGCTTGGCATACCAACCTTTCGGGTACCATCACCCGAGAAATATACCATCATGAAAATCTAAAACCACCAGCTTTGACCACCGTTTCAAGGGAAAATCACGATCACTCTATCCGACCGACCAACACACCTGATTTACCTATGAAAAAGAACCTCTTTCGGTTGTTTGCTCCTTTTTTGGTTGTTTGCTCCTTCAGCACTATCGCACAGGTAAAGTTCTCGCATATTTGTTAGCTATTAGTTCCTGAGATGTGCTCGCTAACTATCATACTCTGGAGCAGTGACTCTCTCGGTTCCAGGCATAAATTCAGAGGTTCAGGTTTTTTGGCACGGGGGCCTTGCCGGCTGTTTCAAGCATCTACCAGAATGGGATGGGCCTCTTAGACGGTGGCTATTGAAGGTTGTAAGATGCGATGGTAAAGTATCCTGCCCCTTTTGTAACTACAGGTTAAAACAAAAATCATTAACTATCACTCGAAGTAGGCTTTAAATTCAGCAAAGGAACCCTGGAGCCCCCACACAGCAGAAGATTGTTGATTGAGTCGTATAGCTAGCAAGTGAGGGAAGAGGTCAATCCTGATAGGTCAAATCATAATAACTGGACACCAGTCTCACTTGCCGCTCGGAATGGACATGAGCGAGTTGTGTGAATACTACTCAGACAGAAAGAGATAAATCCTGATAAGCCACATGATAACGGCTGGACACCACTCTCGTTTGCTACACAGAATGAACCTGAGAGAGTTCGGCAAATACTACTTGGGTAGGAGGATGTCAATCCCAATAAGTTAGACTCGGATATTCATGGCCAAACCCCTCTCTTGTCAGCTGTTATGGGTAACCCACTCAGAGCTCGGTAGAGTAAGGTTAAGCGTTCTAAGTGTTCGATAACGGAGTAGCGTCAGGGAGGCGTTGTGAATTTATCGCTAATACTCGTTTCGCTAAGACTACTAAGAGTATGAAGTGTAGACAATAACTTTTTTATATTGATAAGATCTCTTCTCCGTTGCTGTCTGTCTAATAGCTGGGGAGGAACTCTTATATTTATATCCCGCATGAGTTTCTGCGGCCGGTACATCTAATACCTATACTAACTAAGTACCCCCGCAACAACTACTAGTCTTTCGTCTTATTAATCTTAAGTGCGAACACTCGTAGACCCTGAATAATTCCCAGCTTCCGGTCATTCAGCTTATTTTACTTCGTCTTCCTGAGGGTGTGCAAGACTCCATCAGTCGGAAGTAAACGATGCCTTTGCCATATGAACTTAGTCTGAGTATGCCGCCTAAATGCGAACATACCAGTTGTTCCTCGGTTATTTGAGGTAATCAGTCTCAATATCAGACAATGGTGACAACACAGAGGCATGACTGCATTATCTTTATGTAGAGTTGGTAGGCTTCGTGCTCCATCGCTTTTTTGATTTGCCTTGCAAGAATGGGCTTGCAGCTACGTTTCCTTAACTCCCGTCCGTTCTTGCAGACCAGTGACTGTTTGTAGTTGGTCAACGTGAAGCGTTATTGTATTTTGATTTGGTAGGCTTTTCTGCTCATGCAGATATCACTTGTATCAGATACTGGATTCCAGCTGTATGAGCAGTGCACACTGCCCCTCTCATATATCCTGCGAACAGCTTCTGGTCGGACGGACGGCGACGACCTATACGGTGTTATGGGGAAGCTGCCATTTTTGCATTTTTTGCTGGTAACTCGCAACTTCACACAGTACTGCAGGCGACGTCTGGGCCCCACATCGGGGCCAGAGGGGGGTGTTGGAATTGCATATGCCTAACATCAGCCGCTAAGTCTGAATATGAAGAAGTGGTGAAATTACAACTTGGACAAGAAGAGGTAAATCCCAATAAGCCAAATAATAATGACTGAACACTACTCTGACTGACAACACAGACTGGACATAAGAAAGTTGTACGAATACTGCTCGGAAAGGAAGATCTTACACTTGTGGCTGGACAAAACTCTCTTTTGCTGCGAGGTCTGGGTATGAGGGAGTGGTAAGAATATTACATGGACTGGAAGCAGAAAATCACAATGGGCTAAATAATTACGGCCAGACATCACCCTGACTTGCCGGCTGGAATAGTCATAAGGGAGTGGTGATCAGGAACAATAAATATATACAGTATTCCAATAACAGAAGCCATGAGTGGTTCGGATATCCGCCTATGTATCTACAATTATAAAAAAAAGGTTTAAACTACACTCTCCTCCCTTAGCCCGGGTGATCATTTTCCAACATTTACTAATTAATTTACAGAATCAAGGGATCCACCGAGAGTCTACAAGATGAATGACTCCTGACAAGTTTTTCGGTTGTGGCCCCATTGCGCACAACGGCCACACTGCTGGCTTCCTCTTCCGCGCTCTGGTGGTGCCTCTTCAAGATTCAGGGCAGCCTGTGCTCTGACGGTTTGTTTCCTCTGGGAACCACGAATAAGTCTTCTGTTACGTAGTCTCCCCTGACTGGTACAAAGCTTTTGGGGAGGGTGACAGAGTCTAAGTAGAATATTGTCGGCATGAACGTTATCAATCTCGGCAAGGCTGATTGGTTGAATATTCTGTACATAAGTATTCTTCCAGGTTAGGCTAGAAAAGACTTGAGGTACGTAATCCCTTGGAGCATGATTGAGATCGATGATGAAACTGTAGGCATGACCACAAGGAATACCGTTTTGCTGATAATGTCCACAGGTGCAGCTCTTTTGCCTTAGGTCTACGGTGTACATTTTATCGTTTGCCTGAAGCACCTCAGCTGTGGTTCTAGTAGCGGTACGAACAGTATTTCGCTTAGACCACTCACGAGAATCAAGAATTGCCTTCATGGCAAACTCGGTAAACCTTTGGCCAGGATCAAGAGTGGATGCTGTACTGTATCGTTGGTACCGTAGGTTCATCGTTTTGTGCCAAATTTCGTTCAGCATATCGAGTATTGACTCAGACATTTCTCGTTCTAGCTTCAGGGAATTATTTATCGATTCAACTACGTTTGACGTTTTATGTCCATAGGATTTCCCTATTCCGAAGGCATTCACCCACATTGCTTTCTCAATTTGTGCTAGGTAGTTGGCGCCCTCTGGACTTTCTTGAGAAAGTAACTCGAACCTAAGTTCAAAGTCTCGTATCGTTTTTTCCTTCGCTAAAGGCCAGAAGAGGTGAGCAACATTCCGAAAGCGCTTAAGGTTTTGATATAGATGAAAGCAGCAGATGAGGCGGTTGATCCGATTGCCAAGTACCCATTCTGCAGCCATGAGTCCCTTGTCCCGATCGCTAATAAATGTAGCCTCCAGGACTTGTGGTATTGCGAGCTTCAACCTTTCCAAAAACCAGGACCAGGACTCAGTATTTCCGCTCTCTACCACACTCCAAGCAAGAATAAGACTCTTGCCATTTCCATCAATTCCAACCGCTAGCAGTAATGTTTGGACAAATTTGGCTTTCAGAAAGGTACCATCAAGGGCGATAAAGAGACGCATTTGAATAAAAGAGAGCTGGGACTTGGCTGGGCAGATGAATATGCGCTGGAAATGTTGTGTGCCCGGGTTGCTCTCGCTTTCGGCCGTGTGGAGGTCGGTATGAATCCAAGGATTCTTTTGTCGCAACAGGTGCAAGTATCCGGGTATTTTTAAAAACTGTTCTTGCTGGTGCTCGATTCGATCATTGACTAATGATGCCCGTACTAATTGTGCTGCCTCCAGGTTTACCATTATACCGTAGTTAAGTTGAAGAGTTTCAACAATTTCTCGTGTAGTTGTTTCACAGGTGACAAATAGATGTTGGGGAACAACTCGGCATAGCCAGGACTGAGTGTTATGAACTTTGCGAATAGTGGATGCTCTGCCAATACAGGTATGCTCTTTGTTCATGATCTTCAGTTGAATTTCGCTATTCTGATTATAACTGGCAAAGACTCTCCATTGGCATTGTGCTGTTCGACAGATATAATCTGCTCACCGATGATCTTTAATCCGTACTTTGAATGCGAAAAGATCCCTGACTGCCCATTCTTCAATCTGTGCCCGTAGAACCGACCAATCTCGAAATAGATCATTTATAGTGAAGAGAGCTGGCAAGTTTATTTTTAAAAAGGCAAGTATAATAAAAAAAGCAGGGGACTTGATCTTCAATAGTGTATTGAGTTTCTGTATACCTTCTTTACTATGTTTACTCTATTTATTTACACAAACTCTGGGTTACCTCAATTGTTTTGATGGTCTATTCGCAGTTGCGATAGAAACCGTGATCATAGCTGAAGAATTTACCTTTTAACAATAGTCTGAATATATGTCTCGGTGGAGGGCTTTGAAATGGTTAATCACAACGTTTCTGTCCCAACTTGACCTCCGTGGCTGAGCACACACGATTTCGGATTATTTTGATTTTATTTTGTTCTATTTCGCTGGGCGGTAAGAGTCCTGTATTAATAATATTATCCGCTCGTGTTTCCCGCTAGTGTCATGCTGCACTCCTCAGGACACCCCGGCGGCAAGATGTTCGGACAGCGCGAGGCAATAAAAACCGAGGTATGATACAGTACAGTATTTGTAACTTGATATTATTCAGGAACACAGTGCTCTGACCAGGAAACCAGGTGTGGACTAAACGGTACTAGCACTGTGCTCTCCGAACGTCCAAAACCGGTATGCATAGTGCGGGTGCGTGCGCGGCAATGCAAGGAAGCACTCCCTTCCCCCCCCTCCCTTCTTCGGCTGCACTATCCCACGAGTCCTTCCTTCCGAGACCGGGCCCGGAACTTGGTGGTGGGAAATTCCATTGCGACGACTTTGGGGTTTTCGGACAATTTCCCTTGATACTTTCGTTTCGTTTGTTGCGCCGCCGGCCGCCGGTGGCTTGTAATTGTGCTAGTACTTATACCAGCTCTTACCGCAACGGACGCTGATGGTATCGTGGCAATTTTCTTCGATTCTTTGGGGGAGGGAGGAGGGAGTCCGGATGGTCTCTGCCTCGGTCGATTGCTCTGTGGTTTGGGTTGTTGCCTGTTTAAACACCTTTCACCGGGACGTAGACTATCATGAAAATGGAAAACCTTCAGCTATGATGGCAGTTTCTACATGATGAATTTATGAATTTATTGTTATTGTTGTTCTATTTATTGTAGCCCCTCTACCAATCCTATTACCCACTACTACTAAACCTACCACTACTCTGGAGAGTGACATGTGGTCCTCCTCTCCCGCTGGCACTAGTAATTTAGGGCTCTGCGGCAGCCAGAAAGCGTCTGGGGGTTGTGGGACTTGGGTCATCAGCTTCTGCAGCCCGAGATGCTCCCTTCTCCCCCCTAAAGACATTGGGAAAGAAATAGGTCCCCACGAAGAAACCGGCAAACTGATAAATATTAGTGGAATAAATGGATAGTATGTGAATATCATGCAAACCAATGTCATCCATGCAAGTAGTAATCTAACTTGCCACACGAGTGGCCGGATTTCAACCTCCAGGTCGTCAAATGTCTTTCCAATTTCGGTATGAAGGGTCCCAAGGTCACCCATCGTTTCGGTATGAAGGGTCCCAAGGTCACCCATCGTTTCTGCATGAAGGGTCCCAATTTCTGTGCGGAGGGCCCTAATATCTGTAAAAACTTGGCTAAATCCATTTTCAATCATGCTTCTGAGTTCTCCGGCTGTCTTATTCAAGATTCCTGGGGTCCTTTCAGATTGTTAGATTTCGTCACAATTCCAAGTGAGACAAATCATACCTATACCTTCTCAATGCTGGTGATACGATCAGCTAAGCGGTTGTCCGAATTTTCCGCACGAGTCCACTATTTCAAATACCAATCAGATACAAGTTTATCAAACACCAGGTAACATACCAGGCGGTCACCGTATAAATTGATCTTTTCCCGCTCAACTTTACTGCCTTTATTATCCATGCCCAGTTCGAAGTCAGGAAAGCCATTGACTTTGCTGGTGAAAATAGCCCTACTTGAATGGAAGAGAAATGGATGGGTGGTTCGTGCAGTCAGACAAGCTCCTTTCTTGATGAAAAGACGAAACATTCTTGATACTTCTTGTTGTAAAATGGGTTGGTAATGGATTCCTTGTAGTTGCTTTTTGATCGATGGTAGATGGGGGAGATGCTTGGACACGTCTCCCGATTTTACCCCTACTTATCCCTAGAGCAGGCAACATACCGTTATCAAATCCACCATCAGGAATCTCAACGGAAATCACGAGTCTAATCTACAATGGGCTTAAGCAGAACAGGTTAACGAAATGATGAATACCAGTTAATGAGACCCAGCAAACTCGGTCTCCCCGGCTATGCTCAGTCTGGATAACCCAGACGGTGGATTGACGAGTTAATACGGCATGGTACAAACAATACAATTCAAGTGCAGAAAACCACATTTCAACACTTACGTGGCCCAACCCAACTCCCCCTTCCTTCCATGTCGGGGATAAAAAGCTGTGATACTCGTGGAGAGTGAGGGAAGAACATGTTACGAACCAGAGCAAATAAGCGGTTGTTGCTCGTCACGGTACTTGCACCTGTGCCTGATTTTGTGCCACCACAAGCGTGCCGGTTTTTCGGACGGGGGAAGAGAGGAAGGAATGAAGGAAGGGAGATGGAAGATCCAATGGCGGGCCTGAGCCGGGGTTTCGGATCTCGATTCGAAGATCAAAGAGCGCAAGCCAACACGGCTCGCTCGTTACCGAAGTGAGTTGGTGAAGAGTGTTTCCAACGTTCGCCAAGATCGTCCGGGAGAGGAGCGGGCGGGAATACAAGTAAAAGGAAAAAGTGAAAAAAGGGGAAAAGCAAAAATTCTTTTTTCCTTTTTGCTCGCTTCTCTTTTTTCTTTGTCTTGTCGATATGCAGGAACAAAGTGCTTCCGTGAGGAGTCATTGGTTGAGGAGACAAACCGACCCGGGATACTCGAGTATCAGCTGGGCTTTCCAGACTGACAACTGAGCCGTAAAATACGGTATCACGCCTTCACTCGAGTACTCGTACCGGTAGATGACAGGATCTGTGAGACTGCCGGCACTGGCGGCGAAAAAGTCTCCTCGTTGGCCCTGGTCAATGCGCGCATTTTTTTTTTTCCTTTCTTTCCCTCCTTCCCTTTCTCTTACCATACTCTTTCTTCTTTCTTCTTCCACTTCTTCTATCATAATTTTTTTTTTTCTTATCCTGTCGTTCCTGAGTCTCGAGCCGTCTCCTGGGACGACGGCGTTCGCGAGTTCTTTGGTGATGCGACAGCGCTACCCAGTTACTTGTGAAGGGAGCGAGATGAGACTGACAAAGCATTATTACCATTTTTATTCCTCAGGGGTAGTAGCTCTTTTTGAACAATGGTATTAATACCACACACTGCTGTCTACAAGCAGGTACGCGCGTCAGAACAGAGTCCAACTCGAGTGGTGGGAATTCCCGCCCATGATTTCTCAGAGACAGGCGCTTTTTGACCCTTTCTCGGAGAATGCTAGCATGGCTTGGCCTCAGCTGCAGGTACTTGCACGAGCTGCACCGGCACTGGATTTTCCTAAGGATGGTGCGGCAATCTAATTCTTTGCTTTTTACTATAGTGTGGCCCTTATAATATATTCGAGCATCAAAATTCGTAACTCCTTCTCTTCTGGACCTGTTGGTTATGGTATAGTGCAAGTTCGAGTATTGTTACGAAAACTAGGGCCTGCGTACTTGCTGAGCTGACTGTGAATAGAGGGACTGGTGCTGTACTCTAGCACTAGTACTTGTGCTTGCTGGAGAGGGAGAGGCTTGTCCCACAGTGAATCCAGACGCCAAAATGCGGCGAATGCCCTTCCTCCCCCTCGTCTCTACCGAGCGGTTTGCGAGTGAGTGAGAGGGAATGAATGAGTTACGGTGGCACCGCACCGTATTGTGGACGGCGACGATTGAGGATGGGTGGTTGTGATTGCTACTTGTGCAGGCTTGGGCACCGCCCCCCCCCGTGTCTGTCCAACAATGATATGCACGAGCACTGCAGGCCCTACCCCCTCTTACTGCCCTTCTCTAGTGGATCTAGTGACGGGTGGTTGTGGTTTCCACTCGAGTAACCGCCCTTCATCCTTCCGCCGGTCATTCTATTTATCTACCTCCATCCTCCCATCTCCCCTCCCCCCCAATTTTGTCCCCACCATTCTACAACTCGCTGCTGTCGTTCACCCTTCTCCTTCTGTCTCTTTATCAATCAGTCATTCCTTTTTTTTGCACTCGATCTAAACCGACGTGCACACTTTCCTTAACTTTGATACCAAACAATCTGAATTACATCCTTGAAGGATCCTCATTATAAAAGAGAATCTAATAGCACTTTTATTTTTATACCCATTCCCTTTACAAAACAGTAGACAATCTGTCGATATGCTCTCTTTGCGTTTGTCAAAAATTGCCCTTGCCCTGCTTGTGGCATTGCAACTTAGCTCTGCCCAGCCACATGGTATGTTATTGCAAGTTCCAGACACATTGGATTGAATCTTGGACTAATTATTTCTGCAGGAGGGCATCATGGTAGAAGGTTTGCGGCTCCCGATGCAGTTGACACTGCCACTTCCGGTACAAAGTCCAAGGGAGGAGTTACCTATTCTCCCTACAATGCGGATGGCACTTGCAAAGACCAAGCCACCGTTCTCTCCGATACTTCCAAGCTTCAGGACTTCTCCTTCATCCGTCTCTACGGTATCGACTGCGACCAGGTTACCAATGGTATCGTTGCCGCAAAGAAGTATGGCTTTAAGCTCTTCCTTGGTATCCACAATGTTCCCGATTGTGAAAACGAGATCGGGAAACTCATCACCAAGGTCGGAAGCGACTGGGGACTTGTCCATACTGTTGCTGTTGGCAATGAAGTTGTCAACTCTGGTCAGATGAGTGCTGAAGATGTCGCGACCAAAGTTAACAGCGCTCGTTCTCTTTTGAAAGCCGCTGGATACACTGGACCGGTTGTTACCGCCGACACTTTCGTTGCCATCATGGCCCATCCGGTTCTTTGCGAATGTTCTGACTACGTTGCTGCCAACTGCCATGCCTTCTTCGATGGAAAGGTTGCCGCTGCCGGAGCTGGTGACTTCTTGAAGACTCAGTCCGAGAATGTTAAGAACGCCTGTGGTGGAAAGAAGGTCCTGATCACTGGTACGTTTTGATACAACCTGTTTATCGAGAAAGATTAATTGCTAACAAGGTTTAGAAACCGGCTGGCCTCATCACGGTGATCCTAACGGCGCTGCCGTTCCTTCCGTCGAAAACCAAGCTGCTGCCCTTTCCTCCATCAAAAACGCCATGGGGCTCGATGTTTGCTACTTCACCGCTTTTGACGACGACTGGAAGAAGGATACTCCCGCTACTTATAATGCCGAGAAGGTTTGTTGTCTCATCTCATCTACACATGATCTATTTTCTAACTCGACTTCTAGCATTGGGGTATCCAAAATCTCGGTTTCTAAGTATTGAAACTAGTCTTTTGGCTGTTCGGTGTATAGTCGTTTTGTCGCGTGGTGGTGCACGTGGGGTTCCGGGCGTTGGTATCGAGCTCCGGCTTTGATGGTATTTCATCAATATTGCTTTTGTAAGGTTGGATTTTCCTTTCGGCGTCCACGCTATACCAATGGCCGGAGTAAGTTAGATAGGCTGTAAATTTAGAGGGGATTTCAATTTTCTTGTATATACTTTTAGTGTGTGGTTAGAAATTGAAAGGTCTCCTAACTCCTAGACTTGAATTTAATTGACTTATTTTGAACATTTTCTCGCTAGTGTCTTGCCGGGATGGTATTAACAATTACCGTATGATGGTTTTCGGATACGGGGGTTGTGGTTTAGTGATTAGTAGAGTCTTGGCGTTGAAGGATGGCAGAACATGCCATCTATGCATCCGCCTGGCTTTCTTTCTCCAGTTGATTGAATTTCAGGCTATCGGGTATGATGGCTGAGCGACAGGTTGGGGAAAACGTGGTTGTGGGTTGGTGCTGGGGAGGTTAGTGGATGATCATTCCTCCGGATTGGGCACTGCTCGAGTGCATTTCGTTGAAGGTTGAGGAATGTTTGCTTGAGCGGGTTCATGCGGGCTCGCGGAGGTGGATTTCAGCGGTTACCAGTACTGTGGTTAGGGGAAAAGCGATGGATGGATGGGATTCAGAGGTTGTGACTATTGGTTATGTTTGATGGGTAATTGATAGGCCTTGATTCCGATGAAATGTTTCGAATCATCAGGAATCACTCGGAGGATATCGTGGCGGTGACGAGCGGAGAATGCAGGGAAGGAAGGAAAGGGATGGCTGACAACACGTCCTCAACTGTCACTGGGATCCGGGGAGGGGCGAATACCCACATATAGGTAACGCGTGGAAGCGCCATCCTTCCCGCCCCGCCCCCTCCTGGAATGTATCTTCCATTCCTCGACCGGCGAAAACAAGAGAAGAGCGTATATACGCATGCCCTCAACCATCCAACTTTCACGCTCTCCCCAGCCATCCGTAGCCCCGCTTACCCCGCCACAGCTTTTATCTCCCTGCAGCGAACCTACCGACTAACTTAGTCCCGTCATGCTCCCTCACTTCCTCCACCGGCACTTGTCGAACTTGCGCTCCTTCAAACCACCACCCTACCTCACGCGGAAGGACGTAGCGTAGTCACGATGAGATACCTTCTCTTCCTGTCACCACTATTACCACTATCCCTGCTGTCACAGTTCGCATCGTCATCATCAACCACATTATCACAGTACACACCCGCCAGCGCGCTGCTATCGGAGGACTCCTCGACGCTCTACTTCTTCTTGCCATCGCCTCAAACCGCGGAGTTCAAGTTCGTCTCGCTGAACGTGAGTGACCGGGTATCGGCGAGGAACATGTCCAATGCGTTCAGGGAGTTACCGGCCCCCCCTCCGCCGCCGAAGGGTTCGGGATCGTCGGCCCAGATCTCGATGACGCCGCTGCTCTTCAGCGAGAACGGGACGGGCAAGAACGACGTCATGGTGTTGTTGACGGGGTCCTGCGACACGGATCTGGGGCTCTACGAGTACAACGTTTCGGACCGCGCGGGCGTTTGGCGGGACCGGAACATGAAGTCGAATATGGAAGTTGCACCTAAAGGGAGGAATCACGCTGCTGGCTTTTCCTACGAGATTTCGGCGACGACGAGCGCGGTTGCTCCGAGCCCGACGTTCATGAATGGGGCTGCGCCGAGCGACGAGGAATTGCACGAGTACGAGCAGGGGAACGTTGTCGCGACCGAGATCCATCGGAAGGCGTACCTCTTTGGCGGCGCCTGCCCCGGTGAGGCCGGCCCCGTGTACAAGAATTCCATGCTGGAACTGGAGTTCCCCACTATCCGTGAGGTCTCGTATATCCAGGGGAACCGAAAAGGGCTTTCGCAACCGGACCCCGCGACCGCTTCCACCGCTGTCACGCTGGTGGAGCGCGGTAGTGGGGATAATAGCTATGATTGGCCGATTCCCGAATCGGGCTTTTCGTTCACGACTGTTTCGAATGGGGATAGTATGACTGCTGTCATGATTGGGGGGCACACCGAGAGGGCGTTTGTGGATATGCGGCAGGTGGCTGTGTACCTTGTTCCCGAGGGCCGCTGGAGATTTGCGGACGTGAGCCTGCCCAGATCCTTCCCACCGAAGCTACCGACTAGCTCGACAAAGGTGGGTAACGCGCCGGAGCCCACCCTGGGAACTACGATGGAGGACCTCTCCGTTATTGTGGAGCGGCGGGAGGAAGGGTTCACCAGACGAATCGATTCCCGGGCGGGGCATACGGCCGTTTCTACCAAGGATGGGAAGCGAGTGATTGTCTATGGAGGGTGGGTTGGTGATGTTAACACCCCGGCTGAGCCTAGATTGATTGTGCTGGATATGTCTGGCGAGGTTGGTAGGGGTGGGTGGAGGTGGGAGGTCCCGTATATTTTTGGAGGGGAACTTGGGCCTCCTGGTGACGGTCATCGGGATGGACTGGCTGGACACGCAGCGGTGATGCTCGATGGGGATGTTATGATGATTACCAGTGGGTACAAGATCTCCCCGTTCGAAGCTGGGAAAGCGCCACAGGTCAGTGAGGGCACTTTTCTGTTCAACGTCACCTCGAATACCTGGATGCCCACATACAACCCTCCAAAAGCCACTGCCCTTCCAGTCGGAGGGGAGGGAAAGAAGGAATGCAAGGACAATAAAACGGCCACCATCCTCGGCGCCTTACTCGGCCTTTTCTCAGCAATCGCAGCAGTAGCGCTATTCTTCTGGTACCGCGGCAGGGGCAAGGGCTCGGACGAAGAGGATGCCATGAGGGGCAACACCTGGGAAACTGAAGGGAGGCGAACCTTTGGCTTCTACTCGAAAGAAGGCTCGAACGCCTTGGCGGACCGCATAGGCATCGTCGAGAAATCACACATCACCCGCATGCTCGGCGTGAACCAATCCTTCAGCTCCCTCTCCTGCTCCATAACTCCTGACGATGTCAGTTCCTCCCAATCCTCGGCGTCGATCTCATCCCCACTGCAGCCGCTCCCGCAACCCGCCCGCCAAATGCAGGTCTACCGTGGGGCCGCCGCACCAGCGCGTGTGTCCACGATCCTCGAAAGCGACGAGGAAAGCATTCGTAGAAACAGCGCCAGCAGCGCTGGAGCAACAGATGGGTCGACGGACCTCGCGGAGATATACAACCGTTCCCTAGCATTCGCCGAGAAAATGGCCCAGCAGGAAACCATCTACGAGCGCACGCGGGAGAACTCGGGAAGCGCAACACCGACCTCGGACGGATGGACGCCGGACGCGTCCGCCTTTCCAAACCCCCCGGAGTCAGCACCACCACCAGCACCGATACCCACGCTGGGCGGGAAACCGAGACTGGTCGCCGCAACGCTCTCCTCCGAAAGCCTAAACTCCCTTCCAAAAGCCCCGCTGAGGATCCCATACACTCGCAGTTACCCACCCAGTCGCGCCCGGATCATCACTCCATCCGTAAGCGCACCGAAGATGCGAACGCTGATGAAGCCGGCACGCTTCTTCCCTCCACCGCCAAAGCCGACAACGGCCCAGCGGAGCATCTCCCTGGACGGATTCCCGACAACAACCGTCACCTCCGGCAGCAGCACATCCTCAACCCCCTCCTCGGACCCGTCCGTCGTAACTTCTTCGGGCACCCCCACGCCCCAGCCGAGAAGCCTAAAACGCTGGCTCAGCGTGACAGCCGTGCGCAACGCCCTGCCTCAGATCAAGCCTTCGTCACCGCTGTCGCTGTTTGGGAGTACTTCGTTCAGGAGTATTTCGAGCTCCATCTCCTTAGGGGGTGATGAGTACGAGTATGAGGAGGATGGGGAGGTGGGAGGGGTAGGGAATAGGTCGGTTTCTGTACCGATTATGCTGGACCGTGGGGATGAGTGGGATGTCGAAGCGGCGATTGGCGCCGGCAGGGTCGTGCAGGTTATGTTTACGGCGCCGAAGGGCGCGTTGAGGGTTGTTAATTATGATGAGCCGGTGGGGGGGTAGTCATTCATTCGTTTGTTTCTTTTGTTTGCCTTTATCGACGGGGTAATGGGGATCCTTTATCATTCTTGTAGATAGATATTTCTGGCGGATCGAGGTAAGAAGAGATGTGCTCCCGTTTGGCGTTTTATATCTGGGATTTAGTGGTATCATGGTCTAATCGGCTGGGAATAAACATGGGCATCAATACATTCTGTAGCGAGTGAGGTTCTGTGATGCAGTGGTTCATATCATACCAACCCTTCGCGGTCCAAACCGGGATCGGGAAAATGACCTCGAGATGGGGTAAGCGGGCTGCGATAATAGTCACGCACTGAATCTCGAAACCAGCGCATCAAAACACAAAGCCGACTCGACTCTAAGAATCCGCCCTCCAGCGACAAGCAGCGTCCCGGACCATACCGCGCACACTCCCCCCCCAACACGGCATGTTAATAAGCTCAGTCGCGCTGTAAAAAGCTGTTGCGGTGCCCGCCGTATCCACTTTGGAGCCAATGATTTATGCGTACCGGGTGGGGTATATGAGGTATAGTACCCCCGGTGCAGGGCGGTCAGTCCCTGTCCGGGTGCCGGGGAAATCGGGGAGGGGGGGTTCAGTATTATGCGCTATTCCGACCAGCTCCCGGTCTCTCTATCGGACCCGCTCGTATCCGCCGCATCGAGGTATTATACCAGCGCATATCCGTCGAGGTGGGGTTTTCAAAGTGGTGAAAACCTCGGCACTGTTTTGCACCGCAATGTAAGAACTCGAATACTGGTACTCCTGACGGCAGGCGGGCGAGAAGCTGTATCTATTTGGTAGCGGTTGGCAGATAATTGTGGTGGGGGCAAGGTCGGTAGGGCCCCCCGCCCGCAGGTTGAGCTATGATGTTGTGGCGGGGAATTGCCGACGCTTTCTCTGCTGTCTCTGCTGTCTCATGGTCTATATGCTTGCGCGCGCAATCGTTTACTTGCCGTATATGCCCTACTATGCGATACCGCTTCGCGTATGGGTAGATGTAGGAGTCAATAGGGTAGAGTTGGAAGTACTGGTATGGTAGACTAGATGGTGTTGAACGGAGAAATCAAAAATGTACATATCACAACTTATGGAATTAAATTACTGACACCAGAAGTGATTATCTACTGTTCTACCGGTACCACTTGGTTTCGTGAATATTCATTGCCGAATAACTTGCTAGGATTTTTCGGGATCTGCTAAATTATGATAACCTCTGGTCACTTTTTGTTGTGCTCGGATATGCCGCCGGAAAGGTACTATTAGGGGCCGTTACCGGTAGATTATCGCCAACCCGATGCAACTCCCGATCTTTAACCTATCAACTGGGAAATAGCCTTTTTAACTTTTGGAAACCCTCCGCCCTGCGGTAATTAACTCCTTACCCCACAATCACGGTAGCACACCCGCTAACGAAACCATGATAATTATGATACGAGTAGTCTAATGTCATAGTACCCCGCCCTGGCCTGTAATGCTCGGTCAGCAGGACATGCTTTCCATCCCATCTCTACTCGAGCACCCCCAACCCCCCTGGAGGAAACATCACTTCCAGCACGAGTACCATATCAAATCAGCAATATCCCTACCCCAAAACACCCAAACACAGCAAACCGCATCACTGAAAAGCCCCCACCCCCACCTCCCGCTACCGGCAGTATGGTACCGTACCTTACATGTACCCCGCCCAATCCCCAAGAAACCCCACACACACGGGACCGGTGTTCACCGCACTACGGGCCGGTAGGGGGGATCGGCGGGGAAGGTAATGACCGCGCTGATACCCGGTTGGTGATTCAGTACTGTGCTGTACTCGAGCACTGTACTGACATCCGTCCATTCAGGGTTGGGTCGCGGTCGGTCAACGACGGGATATCACTATTACTGATCGCATTCTTCTCGTTTTGTTCCTGAGATGTAGTATTGCTGTGTCCGCATTCATTCATACCCCCGATCATACCTCCGATCGAGCTGCGACGAGAAAGAGAGAAACTAGAGTACAGTATTGCGAAAGAAACCCCCAAGCCAACACCCCGGTACGATACAAGAACTGTAAACCATGTATGATACGTATGTATTCACGAACCAGCGATATCCGACCAACTAACCAACCACACATAAGAAAAAAAGAAAAGGACAAAACAAACCATCTTAATCGCCTGACCCGAGAGTGCAAAAAGGTGGGAAAGCGTCAGAAGGAATTAAGGAAAATCAGCTAAACACTTTGTCCCTCTACATTTTCACTCACTTGGCTTCTGCCCTTGCCGGACATAATCTGTCCCGCCAGCTTCCCAAGTGCCTTGATCATCGCCTCCTCCGCCGCCTTCATCGATTTACCTCTCTCTTCTTCTCTCGCCTTCTTCCTCGCCTTCTCCTCCTCCTCGAGCACGAGTCTGCGCTTCCTCTTGCGCTCCTCAATTTCCTCCTTGCGCGCCAGGTACGCGAGCGAATGCCCAGTAATCTGTCCCTCGACGGCTGGCCTCTCGGGAGCTAGCGGGGGCACAGTGAACCACAACAATCTCCCCTCGGCGTCGCGAAGGAACTGGTTTGCGGTTTCGGCTGGGATGTTACCCGTCACGCTGTCCGGGAGCGTGAACGTAGTGGGGGGCGCGGGGGGGTTGTACTGCTTTTGCTGCAACTGGTGTTGCTGTTGGAGTTGCTGCTGCTGCTGCTGCTGCTGTTGGAGCAGGAGTTGCTGCTGTTGCTGCTGGGCGAGTATTTGCGCGGACATTTGAGGAGTTCCCGGGGGTGGATAGCTGCCAGAGTGACTGCGATGAAGTGTGGTCGGGGTCCCTTGGTGTTGTTGATGCGAATATGAGTATTGTGGGGGTATGGGGGTTCGAACGGATTGGTGGTGTCCAGAAGGTGTTGGAGAACCCGCGGAATGGGAGTTTCCCTGCGGAGCCGAAGGGGTAATGGATGCGGCAAGATGAGCTTGCTTGTACATTTGTGTCATCGACATGGTCTCTGTGTAATCTGGATTTACAGGAACCCTAGGAGGGGGGGCAACTGGAGTTGGTGTAGGCATGGGCGCTGGCGGAGGTGTTGGCTCTGGAGGCGGTGAGTCCTGAAAGAAAAGAAAGAAAAGGAGGTTGTGTCAGTAAGGTTTGCTTCCAAAGTCACGCCTTAAACTGCACTAGGCTCCCACCACCAGAACGCACACTGCAGAACCTGAAGAGTAGCAAACTTACATTATCTCGTCTTGCCCTCTTGAAGACGGCCCCGATGATGGGCGGCGCATTTTCGACACCCATTTTCGCCTCGGGTAGTGGGTCGCCCTCTTCTGCGTTTCCCGGTAACAAGTGGAGAATAGGACTTGGTAGCTTCTTCAACGCTTGTTGCTTCTCGAACGCGTCGAGCTCGTAGTCCTGCCCCCTAACCTCGTCCGGGATACAGCTCTTCCAGGTTTTAATCTTGTTGAAATGCTTCTCGATCTCGTTGTACCTACTTTCGCAAACATAGATGGGGCACTTCTTCTCATCGATACCCTTCGGTCGCCCGCGAGAATATCGAGTAAAGAACATGACGAAACACTTCGAAAGGACCTCGTCGATATGGTGATCTCGGTATTGTCCGGTCTTTACAACTTCGTCTGCGTAAAACTTCTTCTCGGCCCAGTGGACGGTCTGCTCCGGGCGATAGTACCAGCAAGCGTTGATCCAGATCTGCCCTTCATGGTCTTTCCAGGTACGGAAGATTTGCCCAACGGTTGGTTTGTTCGGATCATTAGGGTTGATAATGTGGATCCAATCGCCTACGCCATTAACAGCTAATACGACTGCTTCGCTTATGATTAGGGCACTTACCAACTCGGTATGTTTCACCTCTATGCTCGACCTTCTCCAAGGGCAACCTTGTAGGCTTATTCCCTCGCTCACCCTCTTCCCCACCGGTGATATCTTCGTCTTTCCTAGCCTTTTCAACTTCAGCAGCCTTGCGCATTTCCTCTTGCAAGATGACAGCATCCCCGTAAACATCACTATCATCTCTATTAAAGCTCTTGGCGTTATCAAACATCAACTCCATGTCAGCGATAAAGTTTTCAAAGGTCTTGTATTCGCGACGTTTAACATTTTTCTACAATCCCCTGTTAGCGATACAGTCGAGCCAGATCCATAAGCCAACTCACCCGGATGATATCGAGAGCAATAGGGTCCTTGATTTCCTGAAAATACTCAGGAAACTCCTTCTTCTCCGGCAGTTTCTCAAAAGTGCTTATTCTCAAGCGGCCATCACTACAAACCTGTTAGCACCAACGCCCGCCGAACGGATAAGACAGTCATTAACCTCTCATCCTTTAGCTTCCTGAGCGCCTTCAACACATTCTTAACCCTAATCTCCATCGGGGTGTCAACCCTCGGGGGTCTCCCCCTCTTCCTCCTAGGGTCACTAAGATCCTTCTGTCTGGATCCCTCGCCACCACCTTGTCCATCATCACCGCTGCCAGCATCCCGCTTGGAAGATTTCGTCAAATTTCTCCTCCTAGCAGATGTCCGACGCTTTTTCCCAGTATCCTCCTCTGGCTCATCTTCCTCCTCTTCCTCTTCTTCCTCGTCTTCCTCCTCCTCAGCAGCAGAATCTTCCTCCGGATCAGGCGATCCTTGGGAGCCGCTAAGAGATGGTGGAGGTAATGGGCCGAGGTCAGGAAGTGCAGCATCAGATTCAGTAACCAACCCAGTATCCTTGACACGCGTCAAACTGGCACGCAATGTAGCCTCGAGAGTTTCCGCATCGACGTAGATGACACTGCCGTGGCGATTATACAACTTTGCGTTATGGAAGATTTGTGCACAGTCCCTAACAAAGGCTGAGAAGGAGGCGTAGATCTTTCTCTTAACATTGTTCTGTACGGGGTTGAGCGCCTGTGGGTGCTTTATCAACTTGTAGTAGTCGGTATACTGCCGTTTTGGAAGAAGATCGTGGAAAGCTTCGGAAATTTCACGGCCGCTATTCACATACTGTCAGTCAGCAATGGATTAGAGGTGAGATGGAAGGAAGGAATGATAATGAGGAGCGGAAGATATTCGATGCATGAAAGGGGGG